>JAWWMW010032159.1:0-17480 GCA_035048345.1 Echeveria elegans
AATCAATTAACTTTTTACAAGTTTCTTAAATATTGTGCCATCAATAGAAGTGTAACCATCATTTTGGGACGGAGGGATTATATATTTTCAATTGTAGATACACTCACTCCGTATAATTTTATGTATCTAATATTTTGTTATGTATTTGGTTGATTAAAAAAATATGATGTTATAACGATCGTTTTATATAATATTTCGTTATACATGAGATTAAGTGTAAATGTGATTTTATATAAATATTTTTCTGTGAATAACCTTATTGAAAATTGATTATTGTAATGCACTCAGTGTAACTAATAATTAATGTGTGGCATGCAATTTGCTTTCAGGAGTACTTTTTAAAACTTTATTATTCCCTTCGTATTCTTTTGTTCTTCCTGTTTCTATTTTAGATGTTTCTTTTTGTTCTTTCTATTTCCAATTTGATAGTTCTCTTTCCTACTTTATCTAACACAAAATACTCTATTTTCTACTTTATTCTCCACTCATTTACTTTATTTTTTTTACTCTCACAATCTAATATTCTTTAAATATTGTGTCACTCCCTAAATCGGCACATGAAAACCGGACAGAGGAAGTATAATTAATGTAGATGGGGTACTTATAATAGTATAACAGTGTCTTCTTGTGATTATGAGCAGCTGGCACTGGTAAGTGGTAACATAAGTGGTGTACTGGAGTAATGAGACCCTAAAACCAAGCAATTCTTAGTACAATTTTTAGTGCATTAAAGAGCATCCACAGATCAGAATTAGAGTAGGGTTGAGTACAGAAATCTCTGCATAACGTGAAAGCTCATACTGCTGCTACGTCATCTGCAGTCTAATCTCCCAACATAAATTTCGTACGTAACTATATGGGAGTATAAGTATTTGTTTTAAATTTTATTTTATGAATGCGGTATTGAACGAACATTGTTCATCGTTTTGGAAATTTTATTATGAATAACTAGCTGCGCTCCCGTTGTTCCGACATGAATTTTTTGTGTGTCTCCATTTGATTCACCTAAAAATGCTAAATATTTTTTGCATATTTTTTATTTATTTTTAATGTTAATTTTTAATTTTTAATATTTTCAATTTTCAAATTTAATGGGCCGGACCAGACTGTGCTTGTTATATAATTTTTATTTGAATGACATATTTGTGATTAATGGTGGAGTGAGTGGTAAAATTGTAATTTTCGATTTAGGATAATGTGACATTTGTAATTAATAATAGAGAGAGGTATATTTCAGAAAACACATATTGTAATCGACGACCATACACATTTTTTTTAGAAATTTTATTTGTCCTTAATTTTCGAACAAGTATTAAGAGCTGGAAGAAAGTACATGATTTTACTTACTGAGCAAGAAATTGCGATGATACCCTAGTTTGATCAAATCAAACTATAGCTGAAGTCTGTCCAGTAGTGGCGGAATCGGAATTTAAGTATGAGTGTAGCTAATATCGAAACATATAAGTACAATATAGGAGTTGATAGCTATATGTGACTAAGTACTTAAATTTACCCTTCAAACTTGAATTCGATTCATACCACACCCTTAAAAAATTCCCGAATTTAACTTGGGCTATATAGCCCTCTAAAAGAGGACTGCCTCCGTCCTTGCTGCCCAGCCTATCTCAAAATGCACAATACCTTTTATTTTTAAATAATCTATTACTCCTCCTCTATTACTTTATTAATATTTCATTTTGACCCCAAAATAATTTTCTCATTTTTTTAAACTAGGATATTTTTTTATTTTAGCATTATACACTATATCTAATTTATTTATTTTTCACTCCTTATCTTCTTCTTTTTTATCATAATTCAACTTCTTTAAGTTTCATCCCCAAACTTCAAATGAGCATAAAGTTAGTACTAATAAAATAGTCACCCATAAAGTTTTTTTTTTGGGATTAAAAGGAGATGCCAGAAGGGCTACAAAGCACAAGCAGAGACAATGTCCTGGACAAGCCTCAATACTTCGCCACTGCTGTCGAAAGGTCGCCGCCAAGCCCGCCACCGCATCAACAAGAACATTTGTCTCCCGACGAATCGCTAAAAGCTTCCATGAATCCAATCTAACTAGAAGGGACCAACATTTATCCAAAGTAATAGTAATCCGCTCAGGACAATATTTAGTTGACCATAAAAGGCTTGAAGAAGATTTGTAGCATCCGATTCAAATAAGAGCCTTGGAGCCCCTAATTTACTAGCCATATCTAGGGCCAATTCCAGACCAAAGACCTCAGCCTCCAAAACTAACAAACACTGCTCTGAGAATCACATAACAACGGCAACAATGGAGCACATATCATCTCTCGCAATCGCAGCGATTCCAGCGATTCCAGAAGCAGATTGGAAAGAGGCGTCGAAATTAATTTTAACAGTACCCTTCAGAGGCTGGCTCAATTGGAGAGAAGGGTTCTAGTTAACCCTAACCCACGACAAATTACATTGATTGAAATATTTGGCTAGTAATTTGCTATTCCTTGCAACCTGACACGGAGAAGTCGACCGACACCCTTCATGTAAACCTTATTCCCAGAAAACCACACATTCCACAAAACAACTAACAGAAGGCATAACAATTTAACATTCATCAATCTAGTTACATCAAAAAGCCAATCAGTCATAATGCAGTAACGAGAAGATGGATCAAACATCTAAATACCTAAAAAGTTGTAAATAGCAAGCGACCACCAACATTTTGGGAAAATATGAACATCACTTTCATTGGATTTGGTGATGGGAATCTATCTATCTATATAAAAAAATATCTAACTAACAAACCATACATTTACCAACAGCATCTAACTAAATTCATACATTTACCAACAACATCTAACTAAATCTCTATCACCCAACTAAATCATTCCAACTAAATATCTAACTAACAAATCATACATTTACCAACAACATCTAACTAAATCCATATATTTACCAACAATATCTAACTTAATCCCTATCACATAACTAAACCATTTCAACTAAATTAAAAAAAATAAAAATAAAAATTAAATACAAAAATTTAAATTTGACAGAAAAAACAATTTATGTCGGATCGACGTAATCACCACTAGTTCGATATATAAATAATTAAGATACCACACCACCGCCCACTAGGGTTCGATTAGACACTTTTAACATAGTGTTTTGGATTTGATATGTGGATTCGGTGGAATGCCATGAATTATTTATTATTAATCAAAACCTGGAATATTGTTCAGCAACTAACTGATGATTTGATCTTTCAATAAAAAAAAAAACTGATGATTTGATCTCAAGATCAGCCGATAATGGAGTTATCAAACTAAGTTTAAGAAAATAATCCTATCTTAATACAAATATTTTTTAATTTAACTAATTTAGAAAGTGGATAAATAATCAACATAGAAAAATTAGTAAGTGATTAAACTAATAAGAAAAAGGAAAAAAGCAAATACCGACAGTTTAAAAAGTGTTACACTCTGACTTAGAGAACGAAAAATTAAAAAGAGAATTAACTTTTCCCTCAACACTCTCTCTCTAAATTACACTACTCTCCGTTTAATAATATACCTTACACTTTTCTTTTCAGATGTTCCAAAACATATCTTACACTTACTAAAATAAATATTACTTTCTTCACTTTTTCTCACATGTATTTCACCAAAACTTCCTAAATTTCTTTCTCTTCTTTTATTATTTCACCTTTTATAATTATTCATCATTTATTATCAATCAAATCATTCATTTTTTCACATAGATACTCCTTTTTTTAATAATTACTTACATTATCTTATGTACTTTTCTAACAACAAGTATAAATCAAGTCCATATAAAAAATGTAAGGATCATTTAGGAACAAAAGTACTTATAACTTACTGTTATCCACATCATCATGATCGTCACCTATGTCCTTCCCTCTGGCATCCAGTTTATGGGAAAACTCAAAAAGCAAAAGATTATACCACTGATCCGATGGAGTTTTTATGAACTTTGAAGGAAGCAAAAGATATGCAAGCAAGCAACAAAGACATGAAGTAAATTGTCGTAACAGGGGCGCAGTAAACGATGACAGATTCATCTTGTCTTTCTTGCGCTTTCCTTCTATTTCTCTGTTAAAAAAAATAACCTAATTAGTCTCTTTCTTCTTTTCATCTTGGGGTTGTGAATTTTCTCAGTACAAATTCAGAGCTCCGCCATGCTCATCCGCCATCAGCAAGCGTCAGCAACTCACCGTGACACTGTTTGTTCATCTTGCTTTTACTGTAGTTGAATATTAAATACGGTGAAACCCTAATTTTTCTTTTCATTGTGAATAATAATTTAACTTATGAACTGCTCTAATTTAGCTATATATACTTTTTTTCATTAATTATTATTCACTACTCGGCTGCACATAGCTGTTAAACATAGTAAAAATGGTCGGAAAGTAATAATTTTAGTGCTTGATAAATTTTAAAAACTAAAATAGTCATAAGATTTGAATGTACGACAACATAAATTTCAGGAATACAACAAAGTTAAATACTGTATTAGGAATTGCCTGAAATATCAAAAAAAAAAAAACCCACTTATCCGTATTATAAAGTCCGTCCATTTATTACGGCGTTAGCAACGGCGCCAAACTTCTGCTCGAAGAAGAAAACAAAAAAATTAACGCCGTTACTGAAACGTTCAAACCTAACCAATTATTGCGTTCCTTATTCCACTCTCTCTCTCTAAGCCAACACCTCTTCGGAATCTCAAAACTCAAATCCTCACCTCCACCTGATACGCCATACCCTTCTCCCTCTCAGCGGCCGGCCAAGCTTGCTTCATTTCATCTGCAACTCTATCTATCTGCTAATATTTACCAGATCTCCAGAGTTCGGACCAACAATAAGGTACTAGGACAACAACTGTAGCTCAAGCACAGGTCTTCTCTCTACTGTATAGAAACTAGCAAGCATGTGTTATGTTTGACCCATTTGGTGTCCCTGGAAATGATGCTGACGCTGACGCTGACGCTGACGCTGACGCTGATTTGTTCCAGTAGCTAGCTGGCTTAGCTTGGTTCCTCTACTTTATGCTCCTACCTAGGGTTTAATTTTCTCTGTCTACTCCTCGCCTTTTTGGTTTATTCTCTTCTCAAATTTCTGACCTTCTCTCTTTGGTTTCTGGAAAACAACTTTCTTTAATGCTTTTCTAATTCCTGTTTCATTAGGGTTTTATTTTGGTTGTTTTGATGGAGAGATTCGGACATGGTTATGGATGGTGGTTGTTGATAGGTACGTATGTATGACTTGTGATGTGTGAGTTGATGGTGGTAGGGAAGGGAACTAGGTCAGTCCACATTCACATGAGGTCCATCAAAAGTATAGTAATTCCAGTAATTATACAAGCAAGAAACACATGTATAAACAAGCAGGTTCATAGTCATGGTGATTTTTTATCGTTGCAGTAAGTAGATGAGTTATGTATATGTTTCCGGTCTTTTCAGGTTCTTTTGTCATCCTTTTATATGTTCTATTTATATGTAGTGCAGGCATTTCATGACTAGATATGTCATGTGAAATTTATGTCCTCATCTGTTTGTACACAAGTGACGATACTATTGTGCCTGTGTGATGCATTTATTGTCTCTAAAGTTGTGTAGTTTCTTGGTTGTTATTTCAGGATTAATGATACCCACCACATTTGGGATAGCAGCAGATTATTGTTCGTTTTGAGTTGAATTGATCAAGTTGAGGGTACTTTGGCTGTGGCTCATAGTCTATCTCATGGATTCGTCTATGAATAATTTCATCTCGGATCAGTTACATGTTGCCCAGCAAAGTCGTCGAGAGAAACTTAGGGTTCAACATTGTAGTCCATCCCGATCTGGCCCTCGGATGGATGATTATTCAAGCAGTTTTGAAGTTGTTCATTCTAGTTTCAACCCTGATCTAGTTCAAGTTGGTGACAATATGAGAGGCAATGCAAATATTTTGTACCATCCAGTTGGTTGCTCATCAGAGATGCCTAATTTTTTAGAAAACCAACCCCTGGGGGCTATGAATTCAATCAACATGTTTTCCTCCGCTGTGGATGGTTCACTGAAAACTAGGGTAGAAAGCAACTCAGAGAGTTGTGGAGTTTGGAAAAGCGTGAGTGCCAATTCCTGTCCTGATAATTGGAATACGGAATCTACTGGTAGATATAGAAAGAATAACAGTTTAGGTATAGTGAGTGATCTATCTGCTTTTGAGATGAAAGCAAAGCACCAACAACATCAATCTCAATATGGGGACATGAATAACTTTGCTACGCAACTTCATTACCAGAATGCTCTCAGTGATGGAGTCACAACGGCTGTAATAGGGCTGCAACCTAATTGTAATAATGCTAGAGGAAGCACATGCATTTCTTGGGGGAGTTACAATGGAAATAATGATCAGATTCTGAATGCACCATATGGATATCAGTCAGATGCAGCATGTCTGTTGAATGACTCTGGTTGGAATGCTGAAATGAGCTTGCTGCATGCTAGAAATAGTCAGATGGTAGTTGATTCACATTCACAAGGTCTTTCTCTTTCTCTTTGCTCTTATCCGGCTGGATCGATTAGTACTGGAAGTCAATATGGGAATACTCAACATATCCCTCAGTCTATACCACTACACAATGTTGCTACAGCTGCTTTTCATGGTTCAAAACCTTGCAGTCCTGCTAATTTCAGAAGGACGGCTGGTGTAGGGCATGGAACCTCTATTAACTATCACCAGCAAATTGGTCCGCTTGGACCTTTTACAGGTTATGCAACAATTTTAAAGAGTTCAAGATTCTTGAGACCAGCGCAACAGCTTTTAGATGAGTATTGTGGCGTCATTGGGAAATTCGCTAGTAGCAGTACAAGAGCGGCACTTGACATTGATCTTGCCGAGTCTGGTGATTTGGTTTCTGCCGTTAATTCTATTGTTAGTGATGTGGTGACTGCAGGTGAGATGATGGGAGCTTTCACAGCTACACAGCTAGACGCTGATGAAATCAGTAAAGGAGCAACAAGCAGTCCTAGCGAATTTTATCGACCTGATTACCAAGCTAAGAAGGCGAAGCTATTATTTATGCTAGAGGAGGTTAGTTTTTATGTTCATATTTACATTTTAATAGTCTCTCAAATACTGCTAATATGAATTCAAAAATTTTAGGCATAGTTTTGGTGGTGCTTGCTTTTGAAATCAGCCTCCATGCAACATTAGTTTGATTCGTGTTGATTTGGCTATGTATTTATGCACTTGCAGACCCTTCCATTGTTAACTATGATTAAGGGGTTTTAGTGTTTCGTAAGCAGGTTTTTTATAATAGCCGTAGATTTATCAGGGATTGAGAATTGTTGAGGTTACATTAGGGCTTCATTGACGACAATTTTCTCGAATATTTTAATGCTGTGAATTTTTTCCCAAGTAGATTCATATCACATTCTAGCTTTGAAAAAAAAAGGGTTTTAGGTTCAGTAATGGTAGGTCATCAATCAGTTTGTAGAGAAGGGATAGTTCAATTTCTGTTAGAGAGTAATTTGGTACTGAAAGAGTCTATTGTAATCTGAAATGGATACTGTATTTTTTTTCTCCATCAATTTGTGAGCCAACCTGCTTGCTTTCCCAAATTCATCAAGGTTTGAAATGATTGAAATCTATGATGTTGATAAGAAATTGTTTTCCAATTAGCAGAAATTGAGCATCATACGTATTGAACAGTGTTTCTGATTTGCCAGCCTATAATGGAATTGGTGATTTGTCATTCAAGTCAAATTCTTGTCCAGTCAGTGAGGAACATGATATTTGATGTTTGGGTTCATGTTCTCCAGTCGAAATGTCTAATCTCTATCATATGCCACTATAGAATATATGATTAAGAAGAGACTGCTCAATAGCAATTATTCAATTATTTTTTCATACTGTGGAACTAGTGTACATGAATATTCATTAGGATTTTTTATTGATATTATTGAACGTGTGATTATAGTGTGGTAAAATGTGAAGTAAGCTGACTGACACAATTGATTCGAGTTGTTAAAAGGTGAGCAGAAGGTACAAGCAATATTATCAGCAGATGCAGATGGTTGTATCCGCTTTCGAGTCTGTGGCAGGCCTTGCAGGAGCCACGCCCTACATAGCTTTAGCTCTCAAGGCAGTCTCTCGGAACTTCAATCACCTAAAGAATGTCATTTTTGATCAGCTGAGGCAAATCAAGACATATTTAGGGGAGGATTTTTCATTGCCGCATACTGGAATTAGGGACACTGGAGATTTCAACAGTAAAAGGTTGAAGTACGGTGACAATAGCTTTCAAAAGCATAAATCTGGTGGGAGCACCATGGGCCTTCTTGAACCCCAACAGCGCATTTGGAGGCCCCAACGAGGCTTGCCAGAACGTGCGGTGTCTGTTCTTAGAGCTTGGCTGTTTCAGCATTTCCTACACCCGTATATCTCTATCCCCTTCATTTATCTTCATAATGTGCATGTATGCATGTGTGTCAACAGTGCAATATACGATCATATCCGTTATCCATGCTATACTAATCTTTTTTTTGTTTGTGTATCCTTCTCTCCAGGTATCCCACTGACACCGATAAGCATATGCTAGCCACACAAACAGGCTTAACTCGCAGCCAGGTAATGACAACTTTTTATCCGCTACACATGTCATGACTTTATTCCTAAATTTTAAATGCAGTGGGCGATTTTTTCTGAGAGTAGATGCTACTGTTTCGTAAGTTGGGCTGAACCTCATTTTTAAGTGAACTAGCGTAAGAGTACTTTGGACTTGCGTTTTGTACCACACTTTAAATCAATGATCGTCTATCGTTGCTCATTGATCAGTATATCAACACGTGTTTGCAACAGGGTTTGTTTTCTATTACGAGATGAACTACACTCTTGTAATAATATATAGAGTTAGGTCATTGTAGGACTAAATTAAATAAAGAAGTTTATGCTGTGTAATTTTCAAAACGACATCTTCTTCACGGGTGGCTTATATGTGCTTGAGATGTTTCCCCGTAGGTTTCAAACTGGTTCATCAATGCTCGTGTACGATTGTGGAAGCCTATGGTAGAGGAAGTGCACATGCTTGAGACGAAAGTTGCATTGGAGACAAACAGAAATCCAGGTGAAACTGAAGACAAATCTGCCAATGGGGCTGATGGTCATCTAAAAGCCGATCATTCCTCGAGTAAATTGGTTGGAAATTCAGTGCCTAGTGAGAATTTGGAATGTCCTCCAACTGGCTCCTTGTACGAGATGGCAGGGGATGTTTCTGTAGCTAAACAACATGATCAAGAAAAGCACTCTCGAGTTGCCAGTCACAACATGACAATCATGAATGAAGATATGTTTGGGAATTCACGATACTATCAAACCGAACATGATATCGGTGGAATTGGATCAATCTCTCTCACACTAGGTCTCAGGCAAAGTGCGGATCAGTTATACAGACTTGAAGGCAATCAACACCAGCCTTATCTTCAGCACTAACACTGCATTAGGCAGCATCTTGGAGGTCATTCCACACAAGAGTATGCAGGTTAGTTTTTATTGCACCATGTTAGTAGTAAGAGACATGTTGCAAGTTGTTTATTACAAATAATCCTACATTAAAATGTACTTCAAGACTAGAAATATCATTGGTGGGGATGAAGCGCACAAAACCTAGATAGGTCAACGCAACTAGAGGTTGATTTTGTCAAGTGATGCCAACCTTTCCTGCTCAACTAATCAGGTTGTTTTGGCCTTTGGAGTTTAGAAATTAACTCCCACAGGGTTCTTTCTTTTTTTGTGGGTTGTTCATATTCCCGCCGACTCGATCAATATAACGTGTGAGGACGACTTGTGACAATCCAAGTCTCCACATTCCATGTACCTTATTCTTTAAAGGCTGAACACTCCGTTTGGTTGCGGGAAAAAAATGAGGTTGGTTGCGGGAAAAAAATGAGGAAAAGAAAATTTAAAGAAAAATGATTTTTTCATAAACGAAAAAATTGATTTCATTTTGTTCAATTTTTTCATTTTTTTTTCCTTACAATCAAATACACATTTCATTTTCATTCAATTTTTTTTTTTTCCTTTCCTCTCCTTTTTCTCCGCAATCAAACGGGCCTAAACGTATGGTCTCATAATGACCAAAACTTGTGGCATTTTTCTCTCATTCATTTATTCAATACAATGCTTCTTCTATTGAATAGAAAGTGTTCAACGTCGACACATAAATGAGACCTAGAAGAGCCAACTTGGGTGATGGAGCTAGACGCTTTACACAATTATATTTTTGAGTACGCCCTCCAGCTGCAGCATTTAAATGAATTACATTTGCTTATTTCTTACTTATATAATTCTGAAAGTTACTAAATATCGATTTGACTTATACAACATTTTTAAAAATCGTAACTCTGTAAATATCATTTTCTAATTGAAAATGTTACAAACCAACGCAATAAAGTTCTTGCCAAACATTGTTGTGAATCTGTCGCATGCTCACTGTGCAGAAAATTTAAGATTTGAGAGATTATCGTGTTTCATTCGCATTCGAATAGCCTTAGTGCTGGCAGTTATTTTGTTTATATACAACATCGTAATATACCCTGAATTGTTTCACCTGAACATTGTCACGAACAGGCAATATTGAGGATCATTAATACTCAATGAGGTCTCAGACGTCACACAGAAATAACTAAGTCGTGCCGTTACTGTTTGTCCAATACGGGCAGCTTCAGGGGCGGAGGCAGGTCATTTTAACTTGGGCAAACCAAGATGAAAATAGGAATAGGTATTTTTTTAGTGTTGCATTTTCTTGAGGCTTGCTCTCCAATTGGCACAACTCCTCTACACTCTAAATGAGTCCAAACATGGTCATACTGATACTTAATTTCTAGCTCTGCCCCTGGACGACTTCTAATATAGTATTTATATTTTTTTCATCACACCATAACAACCATGAGAATTGTAGTCGGAATTCAGGTTATGATAAGTCTTAAATCGGCAAGTCAAAATGTTGTGTGTATTTAACCATTAATATGTTATGGTTTTGGATTATAGACAGATGGGTTGACACAATCATTACCGATGATGATTGGAGACTTTTATGTGAGGAGTGGGGTGGTGTTGAGGAAAAAGGCATAACTGGTATAATAGGACTGCTCAAATGTAAGAAAACAAAATGTGTCATGGCCTGCAAAGACACAAATTCCTCTGGAAAAAAATCATGCTCCTCAAGATGAAGTTAATAGTGAGAATGAAACCATTAGACCTGTAATTAAGACTTATCCTGAGGTAACCTAAGTTGATGCAATATCATTGTCCTAAGTATGCGAAGCTTGTATAGGGAAAAAAGGAAAGTTATGAGTTAATGCATTATCAGTGTAGGTGCTAATCCATCTGAGATGTAGATGAGAAAGGATTCAGGGATTGTGTGTAATCTATTTTGTGCATTGTATGTGTTACTAGGTGCCCAGAAGCTGTCATTTGTGTTTGTGGAGGACAATGGTGAATTGGATGGGATATATATACAGAGTCATTGTCCGTAGAAGGGGTGGTAGAGTATTAGTTACATTCTTGGTTTAGTCGTCCTGGACAAATATATGCTCGAGTGTGGGGTCGTGCAGTTCTTAGGAATCATCTTTTTTTTTTACAGTAAATATATATACACACAAAGTCATCGTGTTGCCAAGTGCTTTTTTTGTTTTGTTATTATCTAGGGTTAATAATATAAAATCATCCGTAAAGTATGGATTTTTCGATTCGCCACCTGTAAAAATTGATATTACCCAGACTCATTCATAAAAATATTTTTTTAAATAAAAGTCACCCGTTTGACTTTAATTAAATTTAAAAAATCAAAAGAATTATCAAAAAAACTTTAAAATTTTGAAACTACATAAAACAAATATAAAAAAATTCAACCATTTTGTATCAATTTTGATAAATAAATTATGCCTTAAGAATTTTTTTGTATAAAGTTAATTTGATATTTCAAATATTTATCAAAATGTAGCATACAAATTTATCAAAAATATAACAAAAATGTTTAATTGTTTGTTATTATTGTTTTGAACGTCGATGAATTTTTACAAAATATTTTATTATTTTTTGCTATTTTTATTAAATGTTTATATGAAATATTATGTGAAATTAAAGCTTTGTGAAACAATTACATTTAAAATAAAAAAATAAAAATTTTTGTTAAAATCATGACACATACAAAATACTATGGTAAACTATTGAACAACGGATTTTTTAATTCGCCACCCGTAAAAATTGATATTATCCAGACCCACCCATAAAAATATTTTTTAAAATAAAAGCCACCCGTTTGACTTTAATTAAATTTTTAAAAAAAATAATCATCAAAAAAACTTTAAAAAATTTGAAACTTCATAAAACAAATATAAAAAATCCAACCATTTTATACCACTTTTGATAAAGAATTATGTCTTAACAATTTTTTTGTATAAAGTTAATATGATATTTCAAATATTTACCAAAATGTAGCATACAATTTTATCAAAAATATAACAAAAATGTTTACTTATTTGTTATTATTGTTTTGAACGTCGCTGAATTTTTATAAAATATTTTATTTTTTGATATTTTTATTAAATGTTTATATGAAATATTATGTGAAATTCAAGCTTTGTGAAATAATTATATTTAAAATAACAAAAAAATTAAAAATTTGTTAAAATTCAGACACATACAAAAAACTATGGTAAACTATTGATCATTTTTTATATTTTTTATAAAATTTTTGCTACATTTTTGCAAACTTTTGAAATATCAAATTAAATTTATACAAAAGTAATCGTATGGTATAATTTTATAATAAAAATGCCACTAAATGGTTGGATTTTGCATATTTGTTTTATGAAGTTTGGATTTAAAGTTTTTTTAAAAGTTTTTTTGATTTTTTTAAAGTTTATTAAAGGTAAAAGCAATGTTTTAAGAACCAGACCGAACCGGCTCGACCGGGAACCGGCTGGTCCATCGGTCCGATTCAGTAAATAAAACCCATTGTGCAACTAACTCGGTCAAATCCGATTGAACCGGCCAGGTTTGATGAAAATCGGCGGACCGGTCCAACCGGTTCGTCGCAAAAAATTATTTTTCGTGAGTGCAGTCAGAATCGAACCTGGCTCTTATTGTTATAAGACTCCACTTCTGACCAATTGAGCTAACTTATACATCTGTTAAAAGACTTAAAAATTAATTTATATTAAGTAGTTAATGTTAAAATAAATTAAAAAAATGACAACTCAAATGTCGAATGCACTCCTAAACCTAATCAACCATATTCATAATATTGTTTTTGTCATGAAAACAATCTTTTGTATGCACTTTGAAGTTGCTAGCTTGGTGTTTGTACGTCATTTTGTCAAATGTTGCTAGCTTTGTGTTTGTACGCACTTTTGTTAATTGTTTGTGTTAGTTTGACTATTTGAAGACTTTAAGAACAGGTTATTTGTTATTTTGTCGCCCAAAAACTCTAATTAAGTATATGTATATACAAAACTATATTACAATTGTTTTAAATTTAAATACATAAAATATCTAAAAATATCTAAAATATCGAGTCGACTCATGCATCGACCCTCGGTTGAACCCGTGACTCCGTGACCCCGTCACCTTATCGAGTCGACCTTTGGTCTGATTTTTAAAACATTGGTCACAACCCAAAACAAAAAAACAAAACAAGACGGAAGGGGTACAACTTTATTTAAAAGACTCTCTCGTTCCTTAGTAACACAAATATATTGAAACTTTATAATTTTTTACGAGAAAACTGTCATTTAAATCTCCAACTTTTCAGTTTAACTCAGTTTGTCCATTTAAATCTTCAACTTATTAGTTGACTTTTAAAAAAATCTTAAGTTTATGTTGACTTTGTCATTATATGCATAAACCCTAAACCCTAAATGCTCAACTGGTGCCTATAATGGCAAAGCTAACATAAATTTAAGATTTTTTAAGTCAATCAATAAGTTGAAGATTTAAATGGACAAAACTGAATTGATGATTTAAATATGCAAAATTGAAAAAATAGAGATTTAAATGACATTATTTCTATTTTTTTTACCGAAAAGGTTCCACATGTTTGTCACACTGTTTTCAGTACGCACCCCAAGCAAAATCGTCTACTTTGGCCCTATTAGCAGTCGATCACTTGTAAGTACATCACTTGTGGCATGTCTATATATAGTTAATTTAACTCTTAGAAACTTCATCAGATTGTGCAAGTGATATCTTCGTCCACAGTAGAAAATACATGAAGGCGATTGGGGTTCACGGGGCATGTCACAATCAAATCGGTATAACGAAAGAAAGAAAATTCATGTGGTTTATGATATGAATAAGGTCAGATAACATAAATTAATACTTCAATTGGCACTAGGGGTGGCAACGGGCAGGTCGGAGCCAAATTGCGACCTGCCCTGCCCTGCGCTGTGTTCGGGGTAAAATTGCTCTGCCCTATCCCGCATCGACCCGCAGCCTCCCTGCCCTGTCCCGCGATTAATTAGGGTTAATCATAGTTAAATAGGGTTAATTAGGGTTAATTATGAATTAATTAGAAGTTAATTAGGATTAATTAGGGTTAATTAAATGTTAATTAGGGTTAATCGCAGGGCAGGGCAGTGCGGGGAAATATTTTCCGACCTGCCCCATTTGGCTTGCAGGGCGCGGCGGCGCCCCGGGACAAATTGCCACCCCTACTTGGCACTCTTTCAAAACTTCTCGCCGCAAAACCGCTCCCTGTCGCCAATCTAACCCTCCACCGCTCAGTCCCACTGTTTAACCTCTCTCTCTCGCATGGTTTCGGTCCTCAACATAGCCTTTGTCGCTAGCATCGCTGAAGCTATTGGATATGAATTGAAGGTGCTAAAGCTTCGTTGAAGCGGTTGGATATGGATTATGTGGATTTTGATTTATTGTCATCGATCTGACTCGTCGACTCCGACTGAGGAGACTGTTAGGGCTATGAATTATGTAATTGATAAAGACTGGGCTTTTTATTTGGGGACTACTGAATGGTCTGCTCAGCAGATTACTGAAGCTTGGGGGATTGCTGAGAGGTTGGATCTTGTCGGTTCGATTGTCAAACAGAGTGAGTTAGAATGCTTCAGACTTTGACGACGAGTGTTGGGTTACGGGCGGTGATCCAATTTGGACTAATTGAAATAATTAATGTGTCTCCCATCATCTACGGCGTAAAATCTGTGGAGGGTGAGAGATTTTTCATTTCTCTCCTCATTTGCGGCACAACTCTGTGGAGAGTGAGCAATTTTTTATTTTGGACATCTAGTGTTTAGTTGTTAGATTGTTCAGTTGTTTATTTATTTTTTTATGTAATTTTGTTTTTAGTTTTTAATGGGTATATGAAAGTGATTTTTATCGATGGTCGTTTTTCATTCTGTCATTTACATACATTGATCCTGATTTCGTACTATGTTCCTGTATTATATACCAAGTTGTACACTGTTGAATTCCAGTCTGTTGGGAAATTGTAATCCAAAAAAATATATCACAGGAATATTAGTTGTTTATTGAAATCACAAGCCAAATGGATCCAACGATTACCACCGATGGTTCTGAGTCTTTAAATTATAAAATTGGAAATTGATTATATGAAATTATAAAAGAAATTTGAAAATAATCATTTAAATGTTGAAATAAATTAAAATACTTATTAAAATACACGAAGTCTTTGAATTGAAATTATAAAGACAATCAAGATTAAAATATATAAAATAAAAGAATAGCTGCTGAAAAACGGTATTATAATAGTCAACTTTGCAGATAAACAATGTTATAACCAATATTTGGAAAACACCCGTATTATAAAGTTTCTTTAACAAAAAACTAATAAATACTTGTTTTTTGATAACAAAATATTTGCAGAAAAATAGTGTTATAATGACAAAATACTAATTTTTTTAAAGCTCTTTATAATACTAATGTTCTACAAATATTGGTTATAACACCATATTTTGTAGTAAAATGAACTATTATTATACGGGAAAAATATCATTTAAATCTCCAACTTTTCAGTTTTGCCCATATAAATCCTCAACTCAGTTTTGCCCATTTAAATCCTCAACTTCTTAGTTGACTTTCAAAAAAACTTATGTTTATGTTGATGTTGTCATTATAGGCCTAAATTCTAAACCCTAAATGTTCAACTGATGTCTGTAATGACAAAGTCAACATAACCTTAAGATTTTTTTTGAAAGTCAACTAAGAAGTTGAGAATTTAAATGGACAAAATTGAGTTGAGAATTTAAATGGGCAAAACTCAGAAGTTGGGTATTTTAATGACATTATTCCCATTATAATACTGATTTTCTTGTATCGAAAAAATACTGATTTTCTGCAATTATCCTAACGTAAATGTAATAAAAGTTAATACATGTTTATGAAAATCGAGAGTTGAAAAATGTAATAATTTTCTTGAAATATCAAATAAGTGGCACCTGTATGAGACTTTCTGCTCATGGAAGTGAATTCTGTATCAAACAACAATTTTAAGAGGAATGCTGAAGTTTCCTTCCACTGAGTTTCTACGGTCGTATTAGTCACTCACTTGACGAATCATTGCCTAAAGAAACCGGTGGTTCTTTACCCATGCAAATTGTTGAGGAGAACCATAAATCATCAAAATTCAAAATGACCAGACATTTGCTCTATGGCACTTTGGATGGGTTTTGTACAGTAAGTGGATCAGGCGAGGCCAAGAAGTTGCCGAATGAAGTTGTAGAATAGAGGTCAGAATCTCGTGCGCTAACATGCAATACGGAATGAAAACCTGAAATGTAGGAAGAGCTAATCCGGTATACAGAAGAAAAAAAAATGTCACAAGTGGGCTAAGAATGTACATTGCCTTAATGTTCAAGTATGGTAACTCGGTAAGGTAACTCATTCATATTTCAGTGTAGAAAATATGTAAGAAATGTGAAGTACAAAAATTGGACGATACATCAGTGGGGTTATTCCACACCAGTCTACAAAGTACTCTTTAGCTAACTCTTCATTCTGAGAAGGCCTTGGTTAACAAAACTTTGACTATGCCCGATTCATATACTGCCCTGTTCTAGTGTCTACCAATATGGTTTCACCTATATCTATGAACAACGACACGTTTACAATAGCACCTGTTTCAAGAGTTGCCGGTTTTGATCCACCTGAAAACATCAGACATGATATTAAAAACAAAATAGAGACATACTAAGGCAACGATTTATCTCATAGAAGAGTGGTTATTTGTTTGAAAAAATGCACCTGACACGCGTCGTTGTACGTACCAAATTAAATTATTTTTCTACTGACAACTAGAACAGCGGCAAGCAGGGTTGATCCCACGAGGAATTGGTGAGTGAATGTTTCCTGTAAGTAACTAAGCCTGGGGGGTTTTGTGAGAATTTTATGAATAGAAAAACAGAATAAGAAAAATGCAGAGGTTTAATTAATCAGACGAGAAGGCACGGTTCAAGACAACTACTT
>JAWWMW010032373.1:0-17471 GCA_035048345.1 Echeveria elegans
GTACCTTCAACTGCAAATTCTGCCTGTTTCTTTCAATTATCATGCCTAGTATTTTCATAGCTTGCCCTAAGTCTTTCATGTCAAATACCTTACTTAACATTTTCTTCAACTTAGTTATGACACTCATAGACTCACTGATCAAGAGGATATCATCCCCATATAGCAGCATATAAACAGCACAGTCATCAATTATATGAAAATAAAAACAAGCATCATATTCACTTCTATTAAAGCCCAGTTTCAGCACATAAGAATCAATTTTTAGATACCACTGCCTAGGACTTTGCTTCAGACCATATAGAGATTTCTTTAACAAACAGACATGATTAGGAAATTTAGAATCTATGTATCCCTCAGGCTGATTCATGTAAATAGTCTCATTCAAGTCACCATGCAAAAAAGTAGTCTTACCATCTAATTGCTCTATTTCTAAATCAGAACAAGCAGCAATAGAAAGCATTATCCTAATGGTTTTAAATTTTACCACAGAGGAAAATATTTCAGTGTAATCTACCTTCTTTTTGTGTGAAACCTTTGGCAACTAACCTAGGAGGATCACTTTCATTTACTCCTTTCATTATTTTATAAAGCCACTTACAGGGCATTGGTTTCTGGCTAGGTTTAGGAACTAAAACCCATGTCTTATTTGTCTTAAGGGATTCTATCTCCTCATCCATGACTTGTATCCATTCTTACTGTCTTTGGAACTGACTGCATCACTATAACTAAAGGGTTCAAGCCTGTCAACCTCTTTAGAGGCAACTAGAGCTGTAAAAACTAACTCAGCAAATGACGAAAACCTAGGGTTATGTCTAGGTTCTCTTCTATCTCTATCCCTAGCAAGCTGATTATTTTCTAAGGCTTGGCTGGTTGACACTTCCAGCTGCTGAGAACCATGAGGAACTTCTTCCTGGGGTATTACCCCAGTCTGCTCCCCTTGATCCTCAACATTTACTGGGGCTGGGTCATTTAAACCAAGATTATCAGGTTGTACTTCAGGTTCTAACTCATCATAGTTAAGCTGAGGTTCTAGGGGAAATCCTATGCTATCAGGGTCACTTTCAGGATCTAAGGATTCTGTGTTACTAGTAGGGTTACTAATTATTTTCTTATAAGGGAATTCTTTCTCATTAAAGGTAACATCCCTACTCACAATAATTTTAATTCCTATACTATTGTAATCCCACAGTCTATATCCCTTAGTCCCATCCTGAGTAGCACCCTATAAAAATACATTTAACAGCCCTAGGGTCTAATTTTCCTTCTCTAGTATGTGCATAGGCAGAGCATCCAAAAATTCTAAGGTTACTAAGGTTAGGTTTCTTAGAGTACCAAACTTCTGCAGGAGACTTAAAATCTAAGGCTCTATTTGGACACCTATTAACTAGATAGGTAGCAGTAGCTAAAGCCTCACCCCAAAAAACCCTTAGGCAAACCTGACGTAAATAACAGTGTTCTAACCCTTTCTAAAAGAGTTCTATTCATCTTCTCAGCAACACCATTTTGCTGAGGGGTGAACCTAACAAATTTATGCCTTAAAATACCAGACACGGTGCACAAATTATCAAACAAGGCATTACAAAATTTAAGACCATCATCTGTCCTAAGTGCCTTAATCTTCCTATCAGTTTGGTTCTCAATTAAAGTCTGCCACTCCTTAAACTTTTTAAATGTATCATCCTTAGACTTCAACAGAAATGTCCAAACATCCTAGAAAAATCATCTAGTATGGATAAAAAAATATTTATTCCCTCCATGTGATTCATAGGATTCCGGAACCCATAAATCAGCATCGGGGTAATCTAAAATGCTCTTAGAAGTATGCAGACTAGTCCCAAAGCTATGCCTATGTTTCTTAGCTAGTACGCAAATTTCACAGAATGACAGTTGGATATCATGCAACTCATTTATAATTTCATGCTTACATAAAATTCCTAGGCCTTGAGAGCTAATGTGTCCTAGTCTCAAGTGCCAACTATATGCAACATTATCATCAGAATGCACAGTAGGCAGAGCATGAGTCACACTGTTACAATAACTACCATCCAAAATATACAAACCATTTACCTTTGTACTAGACAGTAAAAGCTTACCATTTCTATAAACATGCAATTTACTATCCTTAATTACACTAGAACAGCCAATGTCATCTAATGAACCCAGGGAAATTAAGTTTCTCTTAAGGTTAGGAATGGATCTTACTTCAGTTAAAGTAATATTCCTACCAGAACTAAGCCTAAGAATCACTTTCCCTTTTCCCTTAACAGAACATACATTATCATCTCCCATGAATACTCTTTCTTGATTATCACTAAATCATGAAACCATGAAACATGAGGGAACATGTGATAAGAACAACCAGAATCAAGAACCCATTCATTAGACAGTTTCCTATCAGTAACATTTAGCACATCACAAGCATCAGCATTTTTCACAGCAGCCAAATTGTTTTCTACCTTGTCTTTATTTTTATTCAACCACTTATAACAATTCTTTTTCAAATGACCAGGCTTTTTACAGAAAAAACATTTCCTATTTTCAGTTTTATTCTCCTGATCAGTTCTATTTCCTGATTGCCTATCCTTAGCTTCAGCTTTGTTGTCTTTCTTATTCTTATTCTTACTTTTCTGTTTAATATAAAGACTGCTACCAGACTTAGACTTGGACTGTTTTATCTCATTTTCTCTAGTTCTAAGTGCTGTACAAAACAAATCAAGAGAAGGCACAGTTCCTGAATACTGAAAAGCATTCTTTACAACAAGAAAACTATCAGACAAGGCATTCATTAAAATCATCACTTGACTAGTTTCATCTACAACATGCTCAGTACTATCTAGTAATTCAGTCAACTTCAAAAAATCATCCAAGTTCTCATCAACAGTCTTGGTAGTATCTAATTTAAAAGTATATAAACTAGCCTTAAGGTAAGCAAGATTTGGAGCTAAAATATTACCATACAAGGATTCTAACTTATTCCACAGTTCTATAGGGTCCTTAGTCTTGCTCACCTTCCTAATTACATTATCACCAAGACTCAATATAATTAGAAAGTAGGCATCTGACCTCATTTGCGCTTTGCGCTTTTGTTGTTCTTCAGTCCACTTAGTCAGGTCCTCCTCCAATGTTATAAGGACCTGATGGTAGGAGAGCAGCCCTCTCATCTTCAATTTCCAGACTCCAAAGTCACCCTTACCGTCGAACTTGGTAACTTCCATCTTGCCAGCCATTTTTCCTAGCAAGAAAATTAGCAAAAAAAAATGCAGTGAGAGTATATAGAGTTCTTCGAGTATAAATCGTGCAAAAATAGTTTCTAAACTATTCTACACTTTGGTCTGAGTCAACTTCAGCTTGACAGGCCACAATGCAGGCGGAACCAGTTGACTCAAACACTATCAATGACTAAATAGAGTTCCTAACCGATCTGACTTCAACCAGAAGATTTAATCTGATCAGAACTCCTATCTAATCCTATTTTTTCGGCTCTGATACCACTGTTATGTCTATTTACCTAGACAATTGCAATCTTACTTCTTTATATCCTAATTGATATGTACTAGAAATTACTCCAGCAACTTTCGGTCAATCAAGATATCAAGATTAAAGAGCTCGTGTTTCCTAACGCCTAAACGGAGTTCTTGACTTACTAGATTTAGTCAACAGTAACTAAGCAATTTGTTCTACCTAAATGTTAACTGATAACAAACCTAACAAGAACTGAAGTTAAACGTAAGAGAAAACAGAAACGCACACACCGGATTTTTACGTGGTTCCTCAGGATCCCGTTAAGGATCTGTCGTCGTAATCCACGGTAAGCTTTCCAAGCCTCAAATCTCACTATCAGCCAAATGCAGTCTTGCACAGAGATTACAGTCTTTGCTTGAGTTGATGAGCACCTTCAACTCACACGTCGACACTACTTTGAACACTCAAAGATTGCGCTCAACACATGAGCTTCTCAGATCAAGACCGATCTGAGAAATAACAAAGGAAACCTGCTCACAAACTACTAGACTACCTCTATTACAAAGATCAGCCACAAATACACTCAGAGAATGACGAATCGCTCAATCAGAACTCAAGAACCCTAAGTCGGCGCCGCTGTGTTGTTGAGAGAACGATGGAATGGAAAAAACTGTCCTTCTCTTGCCCTAAGAGAGCTTAAATACCTCCGCAGACCACCGTTTGATCAAGCCTGCATCAACGGCTCACAACACTGGCTATTCTTGGACTGGACCGAGGGCTGAGCAATTGGGCTGAACCCTTGGGCTGAATTACTTCAGGTACAGACTCTCTTTGTTGATGATGACAAACTCTGTGGGTTTAACACTTTACTTGAACATTGTAGGTTCATTAACCTTGAACGAACAGTGAAGGTCAAGACCCAACAGTGGAGGTCAAGACCCTTGCGAGACGCAGTCAAAACAATTGAGAAAAATTAGGAGATCGAGTATTAAGCTGTTACATTCAGTTGAGAAAAATCAGGAGGTCAAGACCCTTGCGAGAAAAGTCAGGAGATCGAGTATCAAGCTGTTATATTCAGTTGAGAAAAATCAGCGACTTCCTCAGCAAAGCATAAACAGCATGGGAGAAGATCGCGGGAGCACATCGGTCTATAAATACTGCATCAAAGGGGTTTATGGGAGAGAGAGAGAGAATCTCAAGTGTGCGACTAGAGTGTGATCAGAGAGAGCTGTCGTCAAGTGAGTGACAAAGAGCTAACACACTAAACAACCATACATTGCGGGTCATCGGAGGAAGCTACAAAACGGACGTACTTGGAAGCTTAGCTGGTGAAAGAACCACGGGGATACAAGCAAGGTGTTGCTTGTTCGGGACTTTACAAGTGGGTAATTTGTCCTAAGGTTTTCGTAGCAGTAGGTACTGTTGCAAGTGTACAGAACTTATTGTTTGTACAGTCTTTATATTCCAATAAAAAGAATATTTAGACAAAGTTTTATTCCGCTGCGTACTTCATACAAGGGTACAGAATCTGCAGACGTAGACTTGATTCTTAACCGTTTCTAGTCTAATTTGTACGCACTAACCACGATCCTAACACTTTGAATTATTTCCTTATCATTTGTTTTCTCTTTCCCGGACGAAGATGACCTTTCAACATCTCACTCTCTCAGACCACAACCCGACCGGCTTCCACTCATTTACCGGACAACACATGGTGACCCTGAGGACCCCTCATGTTTGGTCCATGTCACAAATCTCGAATCCCACAATCAAATGTAATCTTATTCAATCATGCAAGTGTATGTTGTTAAAACAATTAAATTAAAAACATTAGCTGTGAACGTGTCGCATGTGGTCACACAACACTGTTCTGAATCCTCTGAGACGACCCATTGATGGCCGAAAACATGGTCCGTTTATTAATATTATTTCTCGGTCCCTTGCCTATTATTTTTTGTCCACTTTTATTCATTCTATTTCTATTTTAGATATCATTTTATTCTTTTTATTTTTTTTTATTTTTTTGATAAAAGGGTTATAAGGGTACAATAAGTTGTACGAGACTAATTACATCTAGTACATATAAAATCAACTAAATCAACTTTTTATTTTTCTTTTGAACAATTACTATATTTCATATTTTATTCTACATTTATTTTATTTCTCTTTCACAATCACATTATTTCTTAAATTTGTGTCACAATAAAATAAGAACATCAAAACAAAACGGATAGAGTATTTAATTCAACAATGTATGTAACGAAGGTACAGTCTAAAAATATCAAATAGCACACTATAAATATTAATTAAATATCTCATTAAATAAATTACTGTCATAATAGCAGACCATTAAAAAAAATCGTATGGCCTAAAATATCTCTCACTCTCATAAGTACAAACGCGACACGTCACCACACTTCATCTCCACCACTAGATACTCTAAAATACAGTACAGTACTTATTTATTTACGTGTCAACCCCTATACTTTTCCCATCTTACAATCAGCAAAATTAGTTCCGTTTCCGTTCCCATTACTCCAAATATAGCAATATCAACCAACTAATTCATCAAAATATATAACAAATTGAATTTAAACCTTATTAAATAAGGTGACTTGACCATAGAAAAGACCATGTTTGAATTGAATCCGAGCCAAAAATAAATAATCAAACCGTTTAATTCCAAATTTGCAAAATTTTCAGTTTTGAATTTGAACAAATTTGTTACAAAAATCTTGAAAAAGCAATTAAAGTTAGTTGGGATGATGCCGTGGACTTTGACAATACCGATGCCATATCTCGCAGAGCGCACCGCCTCCATCTATCTATTATATAATCGAATGAGATTATGATCGAGTAATCAAATAGATGATTTTAATTTTATCCATAATACTCATAATAAATAATTAAATTTTCTTTTTTTTATTTAATAGTTAAAAATAAATATTGAAATATGAAAAAATTTGAAATAAATCGAATGAAGAAACTAACGACGCTTAACACCACGTTTGGTACAGCCTTGTAAATGATAAACACCTAGCCTTACAAAACCGATTAATCCCATACATATCCAAACATGTCCCTAGTCAACGCTGAAAATTTTAAAAAAAAAATCTGGAGAGGAATAAACAAAATTGTAAAAAAATGATGAAATTGTGGGTATAAATTAGAGGCAACCTCCTCTTTTATTCATCATCTCTCTTGGTTCCTTCATTTCATCCACTCGTTTCTAGCGACGATTCTTCGCTTCGTTTCGGTTTGATTTTGAACGTTTCGTTGCATCGATTTTGTGGTTGCTGCTGACTTCATTTAGTCTCAGATCCGCCTTAACCGGAGACTTGAGGAGCTGCTTTTTCTTAGGTATGTGGCGGTGTCGATTTTCCGAATTTATTTTTTTATACCAAGGAAATTGGTAGTGCTTTTTGTGTGGTTTGTGGCTGCTTGAATTAGGTTTGTTTCCTTTCCGGAATTTGTATTTGATTTTATAGGTTTTGGTTTTTGGATTTAATTTTTTTTAAAATTTAGGATTTGATTATGGCGTCAACCAGATCTGTTTATCAACTGTGTGTTTCTACTTGGTTAGGTTTGATTCTGCGTATTTAATAGCTTTTGAGTGATAAGGCAACAAATCTGGAGATTAATTAGTTTAATATTTGCGCAAATTTAGTGGATTTGGTTATGAGTATTCATTGATTTGGTTTATTTTTTCAGGCTGCAGAGGTTAGAGTTTTTGGAGAATTTGTTAGTGAATATGATGAACCACTGTGCAATCCAGCAGAAGAATGCTTATGCTCCTCGTGAGGATATGGCTAGGGACTACGTGGTGTGTCCAAAGCCGAGACGCGCAGGGCGCTTTAATTCTTCTGTTAGACCTGCTGGCTGGCATATGAGGTTTGTTGAAAACTTCCTTTATTACTGTATGGGTTTGTTTATGCACATTTTTTGACTGAGTTGTGTGCTTTAATTTACAGTAATCAGGCTGATGTTTATGACTCGAAAGCTGGAACAGAGCTCCTGGACATCATCCTATCCAAGGTACAGTAAATCTTTTGAGTTTGGTTGTTAGTATCAGAATTTTATTTGTTATGCAGATTGTTTCGATCTTTGAATATGAGAGTATATTGATGGGTGGTTATTTGTGTGTAACAGGGTGGTGGGCAAGATACTGAACAAACATACACATCCCTAGCCTTGTCTCCCCCTTTTTTCAGTGGGTCGCCGCCAGTCAGAGTGTCTAACCCTCTAATCCATGATGCTAGATTTGTGGAGGTGAAGCAACAAGCTTCCTTAACAACCTCCATTTATATGCATAATCCAACACTCAACCTGGGTGTAACGGCTTCATCATCCTCATCCTCCAGGAAGAGCGGATTTGCAAGAAACAATTTTGGTAACAACCCGGCTGTGAGGGTTGAGGGGTTTGAAGCGCTTGACAGGGATCGCCGCAATTGCAGCATCCCCACTCTCGCTTAGGAATCCATCCCCTCCCTCACGGCCTCATTTTCCCTATTTCAGAGTACATAAATCAGAAACATAGGCCGACAGAAACGGAGATAAGTTTTCGCAAGGTTTTCCGAGATAAAAGTGAAAGATTGATCATCCTTTTGCTAGTGTATATACAAGTTTGATAAGTAACTTGACAGGTCAAATTCTATCAGTGTCCCTGTAATTATAATGAGCGGCAGTCTCCTTTTTTCTGATGTTTGAAGATTAGTGATCCTGATCCATGGAGCTATTGGTGACCTACCTCCTGTTGATATCCTCCTGTAAGTAAAAAAAGAAGAAGACTCATGACGAGGATTCAAAGCTTTAGCTTTTCTTTTTCTGTATTCATTTTGCCATTTAGTTTGGTTTTGGGTGTCATTGTAATGCAAGTTCCAATGATGGGCGGCGATAATCTTTTTATGAAATGGAATGAATCAAAGTTGGAATACACAGTTTTATCTAATCTTCCCCATACGTTAGACCTAGTCCGCATATTGCGTTGATGATTTACATCTCGCTCTCCCCGACATGACGCTTTCTTTATGCTCAGCCTCAAGCCAAATGACTCTACTAATCTAAGTCAATAATGGTAACGTTCAACCATTCTAGATCTGTATATCACATGGTAATGACCCCTTAAAAATATCTTTTGAGCTCACTTAAGCACAGCGTTTTGTGTTTCTGTAGCTTTGGGTCGGCCCAACAGTTCGAGGACATCCAACGGTCAAAACATGTCCGACTCAAAAGGCCGCTTTAGACAGAAAATTTAATGATGCTGTCATCAACTCTGAAACCGAATATCTCATATTTTCACGCATGATTCTGAACTTTTCCGTATTTACGAAAAAATTTATCTCTAAAGCAAGAAAAATACGAAAAAGCTGCAAGTTGAAATCAGCCAGACTTCCAGAGACTCGGCATGAAATACTCCCTCCTCTCTCATAATTTTCTTCCCATTTTTTTTTGGCTTTCCAAATTTTTTTTCCTATTTTCTAAAATAAAAAGTTTTCTTTCTCATATTTACACTCACTTTTCAATCTATTTATTTTTCATTCATTCTCTTTTCTACTTTTATCTCATATAATATATTTTTTTTTAAAAATCGTAATAACTATCAAATGAAAAGATAATAATGAGACGAAATGAGTAATTAAAACTGATGTCTGCTGCAACTACCACCTTTGTAAATTTGGCGTTACAACAAATAATACTTAGCCTGTTGAAAGTACCCACGTGTCCATTTCTTTAATTTGTTGCTGGAAGTGGAGGTTCCTTGTCTGTGGCATCTCTACATCGGTAATCACTGAATTTCGCAGGCTTTGAATTGCAGCAAAGTACCTCAACCCCGCATACATTTTGGGCCGGTCGAGAATTTATCAGCCCTGGCTTGACCCAAGTTGCCAAAACGCTGCTGTATAAGTTAAAGATTAAAGCCCAATTACGAACATCATACGTAAATGACATGCAATTGTGCAGTATGATATTGTTAAGGTTTACTGCGATGGGATCTAGTCAGTAATTCGGATTAGCTTTGGTGGTTAATGTAAATAAGGATTAATTTAAATTTGATGTCCGTTATTTATGTTTAGATAAGGAGTATTTATTAGGCTAAAGAAACGAATATGATAGGCAGAAATTGTTGTTGAATATTATTTATCTAGTTAAGAGATCGTCCGGTTCTCTCTAACGAACCCTTATTTATCTAATCATTGGGAAGCAAAGGAAAAAAAAACCCTGTAAAGTTTCATCTTCCAGAGACACTGAATTAACCATGAAAAGAACGCAAACGCGATCCTGTAACAGAGATGAGCAACCAAAATGCAGTTTGTAGTTTGTACTTAGCACTTAGCAGTCAACGGAAAACTGTATTGTTCCAATATTTCTAGCTTGAAATGGCATCGGGATCCGATTTCCCTAAATGTGATTAAAAGATGACAATTTGGTTGGCCGCTAATTGTATTTAGTTCTTTCCGATCCGAATCCTAGTTGGGTTTTATGCAAACAAGTTTAATTTTTACTTGTCGGTGCATTTCATAGTATTTTTTTGGGTAGTATCAAATACAAATACTTGTCCGAATCCGTAACATAATCTAATACTTTGTCGCATTCCTCCTTATACTTGTTATTGTAAAAGTTCGATTTGAATCTCATCTTCCAAGAGTGTTTGTGTTAACCGAGAGCTGGTTTCCAGATTGGGCATTGGTGCACGGAAAAAGCTTGTAGTTTGCGAAAGGCATCATTCATTCCTCATCTGTGTCAATACACTCGCCGCATATGGATTGGCGCACACTTCGTTGGAGCTATGCATGTCCTTTGTTACATCACCATACAATACAACATGTAGAGACTTTAATTGAATTGAATGTTCAAATCGGGACGCTCATAGTACTTGCTGCACTTAATTTAAAACACAGATTTATTGGCACTATTGCATTTATTTCTTCAGCAACATATTGTAATTACATTCGATTTTCGAAGAAAAATCATGTCCAATATTATACTAAAAAACAACTTAAAAAGTAGAGGTCCAGCGACCAGTCGCTCAAATTTATCAAAGATTATCTTTCACTTTGTAAACTATATTATCACCAAACAAAAAAACACCAAACACAACCATCACCACCACCATCTCGGCCGCCGCCGTCACAGCTTATCAGCAACACAATTCAGCCACTTTGTGAAATGCACAGTTGTGACATTTGAAACTAAAGAAAAGAGACGAGTCTTCTAAAGCTTGACAACTTCAGGTATATGGACTGGGTATCTATCAATGCAGTCCGCCCAAGGCCCATCAACCGGAGTCTTTATAGTCCGATTCGCGGCCCAAACGGCACTGTTGCATTTGAACCCACTCCCAAACGCAATCTGCCACACGCGGTTCCCTTTCTTCATCCTCCCCTTTGACTCGATGTAACTCATTTCATACCAAAGCGAAGACGACGACGTATTGCCGAATCGATGCAGCGTCATTCTAGAAGCTTCCACATGCTCCGATGAGAGCTGCAGATTCTTCTGCAACTCGTCGATCACTGCTCGCCCGCCGGCGTGGATGCAGAAGTGGTCGAACGCTTGCTTGAAGTCCGGGATGTATGGCTTCCATTTCGCGTTGAAGATTTTCCGACCGATTAGGGTTATGAGAAAGAGGAGTTGTTCGGAAGCTGGTAAGACGAGTGGACCGATTGTTGTGATGTTTGATTTGAGCGCTTCGCCGGCGATGACCATGAGGTTTTTGTTTAGGTTGATGCCGACGTAGCCATCGGGATCTTCTTGTTCGAATACGCAACGGTATGCTTTGTCATCGGCGCCTTTGTGAGTGCGAACGACGTGGAGGAGTCTGTATTTGGCGGATCGGGATGCGGATTGGCGGTTGGTGAGGAGGATTGCGGCGCCGCCCATTCGGAAGAGGCAATTTGGGAGAAGCATAGCGCGTTCGTTGCCTTTGTAGTAGTTTGGAGTGATGATTTCGGTGCTGACGACGACAGCGTTTGAGTTTGGGTAGACTTGGAGAAGGTCGCGTGCGAGATCGATTGAGATTACACCTGCGCTGCATCCCATTCCGGAGAGATTGTAACTTTTGATGTTGCTTCTGAGTTTGTATTTGTTGATTACCATTGCTGAGAGTGATGGTGTTGGTGAGAACAAGCTGCAATTCACTATTAAAATGTCTATGTCTTTAGGCTTTAATCCGGTTTTCTCAAAGAGTGAATCGATTGCAGTGAAAATCACGAGTTCTGCTTCTGCTCTGGCAGCTTCCATGGTGGGATTTGGTGGGATGTAGTGAATGGCAGGAGGTAAGCAAGTCTCCTCTCCCAGGCCTGAGCGTTCTAGAATCCTCATTTGGAATTCAACACTCTTTGGATGCTCAGTTAGGATTAGTCTGGAGTGCTCCATGAAGGTTGAGAACGGAACTCGGCAAGTGACAGGGGGTTTATAGCAAGCGAAGTCCACTAGGTAAACTGTTCGAGGCTTGGACATGAAGTAAATAGTTGCGATTAAAATGGCTAAGAACGATGAACACAAAACCTGTATGGTGTCGAATTGGAGTGAATTCCATATGTGGACGATCCCTTCGGGGCCGATACGAAGCAAATGTGTTCCGATGCTAATCATGATTGGGACAAGGACAAAAGTAAGGATGTGGTTGACTAGGTACTGGTAGCCAAGCTTGACATATTTCAGCTTGATGGAGTTGGAGCTTTGTGGCGAGGAGGTATTTTCCATTGCTACTCTCTTTCTTTCTTTTTGTTAGTGTTTATGTGGGTTTTTTTTGTGTGTATACGGGGTGTTTGTGAACAAGCCTGAATGAGGCCTTTGTGTTGATGGAAGGAACTGAGGGAAAGTGAAGTAGTTTTAAAGGGGGAGATAGGGTGAGTATGCAGGGCAATGGATGAGGGACAGATGAGACGATTTAATGAAACTTCACGTCACTCAACGCTCACTCACACTCATAAATTAGTTTTTTATCTAACTTTTCTAGTAGCACAATAAACACAATTACCTGCCACCACTTTTCTGTTGCGCTTTTCTTGATCTTCACTTTATGCAACAGATTATACTGCTATAGTTATCTTGAATCTGTAGTAATTCATAACTGCTCAGTTGGATAAAGTAGTGAGGAAAAATGGTAAGCAATGTAATAATAATTCACAATATGGTTGGACTTACAGTTGAAGACTTAATTTTACAAGTTTTCAACTTCACGAAGATTCTGATCTATGTTTGCAAGTCAGTGGGTACGATCTCCCTTTGTTTGGCGATCGGGTATGTGAAATTGTGAAACTATAGTATTTCTTGCTTCAATAAGAGAGAAGGATTTATACTTCTAATTTGAAAAATGCTGGTTTTGGAAATTTTTCACACTTCAGTGATTGGCTAAGCTTGTATGTGAAGTTGGTATTCCTCATTTTTTTCAGCATAAAATGCGTAAATATAAATTAGCTTCAGCTTCTTCTTCGAAGTACAAATGTTTTCTAAAGATAGTGATGACTGATTGCTGCATGCTCTCCCCCATTTTGAGCACGGATGATTTATGAACGAGGATTATTAGCATTTTGTATGTATTAGTGAAGTAGGATCCCAGATGTTTAACTGATATTGTCACCTTCAGTTCTTACTTCTTAAAAGCAAACTATTAAATGACTACTACTTCATTAGTGCTACTTCCTACAACTTTGGTGCATTGTTGACAGTTGAGTCTGAATGGGTGCGGAAACAGTTGGGTGTTATAAAATCTATGTGCTGATTATCATCTGTTAGAAGTGTCATTTGGCCGGTCTATTACTACCCCATCAATCATTTCATATCAGACTTTCTACGGGAATGTGTAAACTATTGCTAATGGTACACTCTCATGGTTAGGTTCGATTTAATGATGTATCGATGGAGGGAAGTTCATTGAACAGACTATGAACAAGCTTGTTGGATAACTTAAGTCTGGACAAGTATCCAAATTGAAGGTGTGTCTTAATTTATGTTTCATAGATTTGCATATTCCTAACGGTTTCTGAACTTACATTTTGGTTGAGCTGCCGGATTTCGGATTTGCTGCAATGCTTTTACTTTCGTTCAAAGAAAGTTTCCCTGCTTGGTGTCTTGTATAATAATTATGGAGTACTAGTAGATATATAGACCCGCACCTGGTGATCCTTTAAACCTGTTATGAAAATTTTACAAAATAGGTAGGATAAAATATTATTTTGATATAGTATGTTACTAATGATTTGAAAGTTGCCAACTTTTACCTCTAAATGAACATGGTCCCACATTTTTTTGTCATGAAGGCAGTGCGTATACATGTCTAGGCGAGCTTTGTAGAAGCTTGCCCATGTAGTTATATTTATTGTTTACACACGCATTAGCCCCCACCGTGCCACATATGAGCCAAACATATACTTTAAAGGAGCCTTAAGACACTGGCTGAGTAGGCTCTGCTTGATTGAAATTCTGTAGACAAAGATATGGCTACCTTGGTTGCTATTGTTACACTTGTTAAGCTGTACACCGAACTGTGTTGTGTATTTTCATTTTCTTGTTTAGTTCAACACATGAACTAGGGTGGGTTTGACAAATGCATGCAAATATAAATAGTCCACGATATTTGCAAATTTAATGATAGAAGTTGGATCCGCCAGCTCCCAACCACTTAAGCTTATAACTACGTGATTTAACCAATTGAACTGTGTTGACGATGCCTTGTTTCTTTTAAATACCTACTGAAGTAATAGTCTGTGATCGGTGAGGTTACAATTCAATTCTTTCTTTTTCTTGCTTGACCCAGAATTAAGGCACACTTCTGGAGTCTTTCTTCAGTCTTTGGCTCTTCGCTTTGCACATTTCCCTTAAGAAAAACAATAGATCAACGATACACAGTATTATTCCCACCAAATTAACATTCTGAAGTAGCATACAAACTAGGTAGGCTGGAAAAAAACTCAATAAAACCTTTTAAATAAAGGGATTCTTCTGGGTTCCAGCATCATCTGGAGTGTCTACCCTATCCCAATTTGTCAGTGAGAGTGGGCAGTTACTTGAAAATACGGATTTGGTCGGGCTTACTGTCAAGCAATATGTTGTTATCAAGTAATATATTCATTACTCCATTTATTTAGTATTTGGTATTCCATTTATTTATATTATATAATTGGGAATTGGGAATTGGGATTCTAGAATAAAGTTTAGCAGCAAATTAGTCATTACTGTAAAAGGGAAGGAAAACTGAAACTCAGTTAACTGGTATAGTGGTATGTAATTGTTTGTGTTCTTTATTGCTTTGTTTCTAAACCTGATTATTTTGTATTTGTATGCCCATCAGCATGTGAGGTCGGGTTAGTTTCAGACCGAATCATGTAAATAATGACGTTTTCCTTCGTGCATAGGTCAGAAAGCTCATTAGTTTGCATCAAAGATAACATGTAGCCGTAGGCCTCTGCATATAGTTAGGGTTCTTTCATCAATCTGTCTTAGAGTGAAGTCTTATGAATGTTAGGTGTTATGTGGAAGAACAACAACTTTCATGGTTGGCCATCTCTTGTCTTGATCATGAGACTTCTTGAAATGCCTATAGTAGAGAAACAAAAATAGAAGATTGGGAGCTGAACCAGTTTCCACTTAGTTCTTAGCGTTTTACGTTCTAACACGTCTACTGCTGAATGTTTAATGATAGTAATATCCCGGGTTCTAATCTGTGGCAACATTTCAACACATATATTCTGACTCATTGCTGAAAATTACTAGGTTTGGAATGTGAATAAAATTCGAAATTAGCAATCAAGAATATAATTGAAACCCTTTAGAATTTCTTAACTCCAACTACTAATAGCCATGCCTTTCAAGCGTTGAATAGGCAAAATTAAATAGTTTGTCAAATGTTCCGGTAGACTAGTTTTGATTGTGGCGTAGCTATGTGCATCTATTTGTATTCCTATGCTGGTCCCAGGCCAGTTACTGGGCTTCTGTGTTTAGTTTAGTTCAGTTCTTGTTTGCTGTTGGTGTTTGGGTCTGTCCTTTGTGCAGTTTTCCTGGATAAATGTGCCTTTGTTCAAAAACAAAATAATGCCTCGCATCAGTAAAAGTCTAGTGCTTTATTCGAACAGATACCAGTTTGAAAGCAAACTTCAAAATGGTGCCTGGAGGTTGAAGGCCATGAAATAAGCATGTGAAAGTGCAAAATGCTATAACTTTCCATGAACAATCATCCGAAATGGCCATGTAAGGTTCCTCTAGAGAAAGATAAAAGGTAAAATGATATCTGAATGGCTAGAAGCATCAAATCACATGTTCCAGGACATACCAAAGTTCTTCCCAATTGGAATGCCGAACGCTAAGCCCCTTCACTTCCACCATCATACTCTTATTTTTGTCACCTCCATCTTCTAATTTATGCAAATGCACATGCTCTGTTTCTGAAAATTCCACATCTGAAACATCCATAACTTGGCCATCAACCTCAAGAGCAAAGTCCCCGCTGATTCCATCCAGTCCGAGAACAGTAACTTTCTCAATGATCCACCCTTTTTGCAATGCAAAATTACTCTCTTTGAACTTGTGACCACACTTTGACATGTTTCTTTACCACTGTGGCATAGAAATCGATGTAGGTTGACTGACCATTTCCAAGTTTCGTTTCAGGAAGCTCGTCATCATTGACGAAAAGGTTTCCTTTTGCTTCACTTTGGTTACACCCTGATGGGAAAGTCACTACTAGGTTGAATGGTGTCATCCTTGCTTCTTTAGATATTAGTCCGCCTTGCTGCATTGGAATGATGGAATTCTGATACACATGGACATTTATTACATGTAACAAAGCATCAAGGGAAAGGTGCTTCCCCTTCTTGGAGATGATTGTATGCGTCATGTCAAACATGCTGTACCAAGTTCCTGGAGGGAAGAGTGCAGAAACCTTGGTCTTGGCTTTATCAAACACTGGCGAAACCATTACACTCCTTCCTAGTAGAAACTGAGTGCTTAAGCCGTAACTCATGTTGAAATCTGGGAATGAAAAGAAAAGTGGCCTAGGCATCGGAGGACCAGTAATATGAGCTTCGTATTTCAGGGTGTACAGATATGGAAGGAGCTTATACCTCATCCCCAGTGCGTTACGAGCAGACTTGGCTACTGATTTCCACTGCTACAGCTCTTGCCTTGGTGAATAATAATTTGCATGATCTCTAGAAAATTGATAGAAGGCGTCAAGTTCAATCCACCGATTACATAGCTCCTCTGTTGGGAATTGTTATGTTAAGGTGGCAGGTGCGTTGAGGCATTGTGCATTCATGGTCATGGCAATGCACGGTTGTATTCTTTCGGAAATACAGGTATGGCATGTAGGCCGTTGTAGGTATTGGATAGGCAAATCACTGGGGGTTTGAGGCCTTGAGGATGAGGGCTTTTCCAAATTTCATTGTTAGGGAGCGACATTTTCAATAGGTCATCAGACTGGTGGATTGGTCCACCTTTTTCTTTGAGCACTCCCAACCTCGCCACCTTTTTTGGTTTAGTTTTTGCATGTTTACCAAACATACATTTATGTGGAAACACAAGCTGCCGATGCTATAAATACATGTGAAGCCATTCCACAATACCCATCATACTCACTCATAATAACTTAGCTATGTTGTTTTGCATTAGTTAATAGTTAGTGGCTAGTGTTACCAGATCTGAGAATACACATTTGAGCAAGGGGCAGCGAGCACATCAAATCAGCCACAAGCAGCCTCGTGCTGTAGGTGATGAAAAATACAATCAAGCCCTGCCTGGCGGAGCCGGCCAAGGAACCAGACGTTAATGTTGGAATTTTTTTTGAATAAAAATATATATTCAAAAAAGGCGGGAAAAAAAGAAACAACCAGATACAGAACAACAGTAACAGACACACAACCAGACCTGAGGAAAGAGCAACAGCCCACAACAAGGGAGTGCAGACGCAAAAGTAAACCCTGAGAGACACAGGAATACCGGGACAGGCTACGCAGAGCCAAGAAAGCAAAGAGACAACATAAAGCTAGAGAAAAACAGGGCTACGCAGA
>JAWWMW010032691.1:0-17453 GCA_035048345.1 Echeveria elegans
TCACAAATACTGTAGTTTTTAATTGTCAATGCTTCAGAACTACTTCTGAATAAATCGGTTATATGGTACTATTATAGTTAGGCATGTGAGTGAAGCTGCTTTTTAAAGATCAAGTGTCCAAGGCTGTTAACAAAAATAAACTAGAGTTCAAGGAAGTTAAACCTAGAGAAGATTTAATTTTACGATACATAGACATTGTTTATGTTGGCTGAACAGACTCTAGAATTTTTTAAAAAGGTTTGGCGTTCAAGATTGAATCACACAATAACTCAGTTAACGTGAGAATATAAGAACCCTCATGCTTGTTATTAATATATTTCTTATAACTCAAACATATAATTACAAATGATAAAACAGAAAGGGAAGACTATAAAACTAAAATCTGAAAATTGTTGAGGCTTGCTTTGCAATGTCCTTAAAATTGTATTGCCTCCGTATCGGTGCGGGGGTCAACTCGACAATCAACTTCTTAGAATGCAACAACTAGACCTTCGAATCACTGGCACCGGAATGATGAAGGCGAAGGGAGCGACTTTCTTTAACTGACACCATAAACAAAAATCATACGCAAAGAAAACGAGAGTAGAGGAATGTCGTAATATTACTTTACAATCTGATTATTTGAGGAGAACCGAGATCACTATTTATAATGTTGTAACCACATCGTAGAAACCTCTGGTCACTCTTTTCCCCCTATTGGATTCTTCAGCACTGTTTAGGAAAATTATGAAATACAGACACTTTATTGTTCAAGCTGGGAGGTGGGATGTGATTGAGTCAAGCCAGTTTGATAAAAGAAGACTATATACCGCCTTGAGAGGAAGTGTGGACAAAGTCAGCTGGAGGGAGATTATGATGAACAATAGGGCGGCCCCAAGAGCTACTTTCTGCATGTGTATGACACTATGGGGCATGCTATCCCTAAGAGTCGTCTGGCGCAGCTCAAAGTGAGAACAGATATAAAATGTGTAATATACAATACAAATGAAGAAGATATAGATCAAAGTGTAGTGTTGTGCAGAGCTATGTTGCCCCGGTACGGGGTCGGCCTGCTGTTTCTGTACCGGGTACAGATTCGGTCTGATTCCCGGTCGATTCGTGATTTTTCGATTGGGTGCGGCCACATCATTCTGCAGGCGCATCAGTTGAATCCAGGGCTTTTTTAGGGTTCGGTGCGTCATCATTCTCCTTATCGACGTTCGCGATTTCAATCGCTATGCTTCTGATTTCGATAGTGTGAGAGCTGCTGTCGTCGATTGAGGAGTGTTGGTTGGGTTTCGCTGGAGACGAAAGTTAGGGCAAGTCCAATCATTGGACTAAGATTTATGGCACGATTTAGGTTTTCTTAGCACACCAATCAATATTATTTTAATAATAATAGTACGAAAGTTAGGAAAGTTGGATGGCACGATTGGATTGAAAGTTAGTCCACCCGATCGAAGAACCGGAAACCAATCAATAGTACGGATCATGAATATAATAATAATATTAAATATATTTTTTTGTATTATTTTAATGAGTTAATATTAAGGAACCACCCGTATGATTTGAGTTTTTATAGAACCATCCGTATGAATTTAATTTTCGTTGATACACCTATATGATCATTATTTTTCCTGAAAGTCACCCACTCTTTCATAAAATCATCCATAAGATCATTTATGTTTCTGGAAGCCACTCATAAGATCGTTTATGTTTATGGAAGCCACCCACTTCGAAATTATACGATGAATTTAATTGCATCGAAACTCACTTTTCTGAGGTAAAATTTGGTGACGACAATATATCAACACTAAAACTCAGTTTTGCGCACCTCGGTGTAGTTAAATTCATCGCCTAAGTTGGAAGGGGTGACTTCCGGAAAAACAATGATCATATGGCTATGTCAAAGAAAACTTAATTCATACGGGTGGTTCCCTAAAAAACTTGAATCTTATGGGTGGTTTCTTAATATTAACTCTATTTTAAATTTATATAAAATTAATTTATTTCAAAAATATTTATAAGTATTTCAAAAATATATTTATATAATATATCTGTGTTTATAAATGTTGAAAATAATATTATATATATTTGATTTTTTAAATATAATTCATTGAGTACAAATATAAATTTGTACATAAAATAATTATTTATTTACTAAATTCGATTAATTGCAAATTTTAATAATTAATAATGATATAAATATTATTTTATAAATAGTGGATAATCCATACTGGTGCGTTTTGTAAATTATGTACAATGAATTATACATTCGACCGGATACGAAAAGGTCCAACCCATTGTCACTGGTGCGCTTGCCCTTATGACCGAAACCTGAAAGGCATCTAAACGGTAGCGTTTTAGTAGGTTTTAAGGCCCATGACCAAGGCCATACAAACTAGGGCATTCTTTCTTTCTTTTTTATAAAAAACAAGGGTATTCTAATGTTTTATATTTGGATCTGTCGCTGTATGTGTGATTGTGGACATGAATTCTATTATATATATAGATTAAAATATATTTGTGTTTATAAATGATGAAAATAATATTATATATTTGATAATTATAATATTTGATTTTTAAAATATAATTCATTGAGTAAAAATATAAATTTGTACATAAAATAATATATTTATTTACTAAATTTGATTAATTGCAAAGTTTAATAATTAATAATGATATAAATATTATTTATAAATAGTGAAAAGTCCATACTGATGCGCTTTGCAAATTATGTACAATGTGTTATACCTTTGACCGGGGATAAGGAAATGTCCAACCCATTGTCCACTGGTGCACTTGCCCTTATGACTGAAACCTGAAAGGCATCTAAACGGTTGCGTTTTAATAGGTTTTAAGGGTAATGACCAAGGCCATAAAAACAAGGACGTTCTTTTTTTTAATGAAAAACAAGGGTATTCTAGAGGTGAGTCCGTCGTTCCGACGGGATCGCGGCATGAACATACGATTTTATTTATATATCTCCGTTTGATTCTACATATTGTTCGATTTTAAGGTATTTTATTCTGATGTCACCATTCAATTCCCCTCAAATTTTCCGATTTATTCCACACAATTTTAAAATTTTAACTTCTAAATGTGAATTTTTTATTTTTTATTTTTTTATCTTATTCTCTAACTATTTTAGCAACGAAATTAGAGTTTTTAGCGATAAAAATTTCTGTCGCTATAAGTGTGTTAAGATGATATTATATTATTAGGGTAGATAATCGGAATAAAATATCTTTTATTTCAATTACTTCAATAATTAAAGGGAATAAAAAACAAATTAATATAAAAAACAATATTTTATAATAAAAAGTCCAGCATATAAATAAGGAAGGCGAGAAAACACACACTAGTCGCGTGCTCTCATTTTTGAAAGCGAAAGAGATTCCTCTAAACCCCCAATTTCCGAATTGCGACTCCCGTTCGCGTTTGAATTTCACCTTCTTTCCCAATCCGCTCAACTCATCTTCATCGTCCATTTCTCCTTTCACCAATAAACCCTAATTTTCCTCTGCGGTAAGCCAATTCGACTCTGCATTTAAATTTTCTTCAATTTCGTGTAATTGTTTACTGTTCATTTTGATCTTTCGACTCTGCAGGTATTTCTTTCATTGCTTGCTTGGTTGATAGTTGAAGTGTTCCTAAGATCATCAGCTTCGGCACCTGTGTCTTTAAGTTGGATGTTGTATTCATTTTTGCATGCAGTATAATTGAGACTGACCTTTGTTTTCTGAAGTTGGCGGATTTCAATTTTTTGATAGATCAGTTGTTTTTTGAAGTCCGGAAACCATTCGTGTGCGCCTCTACTGAAATTCAGATGCAATCGTGCACGGTTTCGTGTTAGGGCTGTTTTTAGTTATTATAATTTATCACCATCTGTAATTGATAACGAGTTAATCAGTTGAACTTTACTGTTCATTTACACGTGTGATACTTGGAAGTTGGAACTTAAATTTAAGAGTAACTGATACCGAGTTAGTTTGTTTAATTTTTATCCCATCTGATTGAATATCCACTTAGTGTATTCCAGGCGTCTTGTTCGTTTACACTGAGAGGGATTGGGCATTTCTGGCTACAATTCTTTGTTGAGGCGTTCATAAAGATTCGATCGGTGATCCATTTTTAATATCCTTTTTCAGATACAAAACATGGAGGAATCATCCCATCAAGGAAGTAATGGCGTTGAATACTTATTGCAAAACTATAAGCTTGGGAAGACTCTTGGCTTTGGTTCCTTTGGCAAGGTGAAAATTGCAGAGCACGCACGCACTGGCCACAAAGTGGCCATCAAAATTCTCAACCGAAAAAAAGTAACGAGCATGGATATGGAAGAAAAAGGTAACCTCCATGTTATTTCCTGTTACGCTTTAAAGTTTCTGTAGACTTATTTTTTTTTCATTTTCAGTGTATGATAAAATCAGTAACTCTAAGAAAGTTTAACTGGAGAATTCATGTACATGTTAGCTTTCTGTCAAGACTATATGTCTACACTCCTGCTGGAATCCATATTTACTTAATTTAGATATGTGACCCAAGAGGTTGAAGCCTTTTGTTCACCAAGCCTCCTTATGGATGCAGCATTTCCTAGCATTTGGCATATGTTTGAAATTACAAACAGCTGAATCTCTTTGGTATAATATGGTTGGTTTCGCATTGTGCAGCCTAGGATGATAGTGGTGGTGTTGCTAGAAAATAACTTCACTCTATATACAATATGTATATGAGTCATGTATTTGCCATTATGTTAGTGATTCTCAGATTGTTTTCTCTGTTTATTTGCAGTGAAGAGAGAGATCAAGATACTAAGATTGTTTATGCATCCTCATATAATCAGACTATATGAGGTTATTGGGACTCCGACAGACATTTATGTTGTAATGGAGTATGTGAAGTGTGGAGAGCTGTTTGACTATATTGTAGAGAAGAGTAGGCTACCAGAGGACGAAGGTCGCAAGTTTTTCCAACAGGTACCTTTTTTCCCATTCAGCTTATCATGTTCCAATCTAATTTACTGAACATATTCACATCTTTGAATTAGATAATTTCTGGTGTTGAGTACTGCCATAGGAATATGGTAGCTCACAGGGATCTTAAACCTGAAAACTTGCTTCTGGACTCCAATTACGATGTAAAGATTGCTGATTTTGGCTTGAGTAATGTTATGTGTGATGGCCATCTTCTTAAGACAAGCTGTGGAAGTCCAAATTACGCTGCTCCTGAGGTAAAAAAATTTCAACATGTGATGAGTTCCATCCTCAGCAACTAGTTTCACAGCTTGAGCCGCTTCAGAGCATTTTCTTTGGCAAAACAATCAAGTGCTATGCAAAATAGTATTTGATTGAAGAAGACAATAACTAATAAATATCCATACGCTCTATCTTTGCCATTTATGTCGCCCAAGGAAAATGTAGCTAAATGCAATAACAGATTTGCTTCCAGATTTATTACTGTCCCGTATTCTGCTACTTATTATCTTCTATCCGTTATAAATGTGAGCATTTATGGGTTTTACTCACTAGATACAATTTTTTTGAGTCTTTTCCTTTTTGGACTCATTTTGTAGGTTATATCAGGAAGACTCTATGCTGGACCAGAGGTAGATGTGTGGAGCTGTGGAGTAATATTATATGCGCTTCTATGCGGTACACTTCCATTTGATGACGCAAACATACCCAACCTTTTCAAGAAAATCAAGGTGCTTTTTACATGTTGTCGTTAAACCATAATCTTTCCCTATGTAATCTGGCATATGTTTTGAAAAATTACTTTCGTTTCAACACCTTCGGAAACTTGCACCTTTTTCAAAACATCAAATTGACCTTTAAAAACTAAATTTAGGTGCTCTTTTTTCCTTTTCGTCATTGAACAATTCCTAATGTTATCTGCCATATGTTTAAAAATTACTTTTATGTGACTTCTTGGGAAATTTGCACCTTTAAAAAAAATTCTAATATCACAGCATCATCGTTATGACTATCTCTAGGGAGGCATGTACACTCTTCCTAGTCATCTTTCTCCGGGGGCTAGAGATTTGATCCCCAGAATGCTTGTGGTTGATCCAATGAAGAGAATAAAACTACCTGAGATCAAGAAACACCCCTGGTTTCAAGATCAACTACCTCCATACTTGGCTGTTCCACCACCAGATACAACACAACAAGCAAAAAAGGTTTGATGATGCGTTTTTTAGATTTCTCCATGTTTGCCCTCCTCTTGCTCTCCTATTTCTGTGACTTATATAGATTTTTCTATAATATGCTGAATGTTGCTCTCAAAACGTGTGGTATATAAGCTTAAGATTTGATCCTTTAATTTGGACAAAGATATGGGTGATCAATCAGTTGAACTGCCGAGTCCACACAAAACAGAACCAAGGTTGTGAATGAGATTAGACATATAATCATAATAAGTTCATTAACGGTACTGATATTATCAATAGCTCCTGTTTGCCTACACGTTTCTCGTTTGTTGTAAATGATGTGTTCATCAACCCTGCTATATTATTACAATCCAGTTAGAGCAAGTTTGTGTACCTGCATGTCAGTCTTGTTCATTTATCACATACGGTGCTGTGGTCATTCAATGGGCCTCGATGTTCATTAGAAAACATGCACCTTTATGATAACATTTCTCATTTCTTTCTAGTCTTTCACTTAAACAGGTTGATGAGGAGATATTGCTGGCTGCTGTTCGGATGGGGTTTGATAGAAACCAATTGCTTGATTCGCTGAAAAACAGACAGCAAAACGAGGTATACTTACTACTACGGTTCATGGTTTTCACTCTGATGCGTATCGTAATTCTGATTCTGACTGCTATTTAGGGCACTGTCTCCTATTACTTGCTTTTAGACAGCCGTCTGCGTAAATCTGGCGGGTACCTTGGTGATGATTTTCAGGCAACCGTGGTGAGTCTTCTCACTTTCATTTATCTCTCTTTGATTCTCTAGGGTGTCATGATTTCTGAATAATAAATGTGATATATAGTTGCAAGATAGTCAAGAATTTTAAATGTTTTACTGACGCGTCAATGAACCATGAGATTCACTTTGTTGGCTAAGCATATGAATTGATGTGGATGCGTAATCAATTTACTATGTTTAAATGTGAATCTTGTGCGAAGGATCATTAACTACCGTGCAGTTATCGTCCGTAACTGTTTGTGTTGGATAATATGTACTAATAATAGTAGTTACCACCATGTCAGGTTCATCTCTAATGATCGCTTTAGAGGCTGGCATCAGTAACTATGTAATTTGAACATTTCATCATCTTACATTTTGATGCATCTTTCTCTAGGACGCCGAACTTAATCAAGTTGCATCTCCCAGCATGGCTACTCTTGGAAATGGACATTATATTCCAGCTCAGAGCACTGTTGATTTTCGTGGAAATGGATGTAGAGTACCCTTACCTGCTGGAAAATGGGCTCTCGGACTTCAGGTGGTAATTGTGACATCATAACATTGTCACTGCAATATCTTGTCTTGTTTTATTTCCAAGAGCTGGTACTGCTATTATCTTGATTCTTATCTGCTGTTTACCTTCATGTATAAATGCAGTCTCTAGCTCATCCGCGTGATATCATGAATGAAGTTCTCAAAGCCTTGCAAGAGCTAAACGTCTGCTGGAAGAAAATTGGTCACTACAACATGAAATGCAAGTTGGTTCATGGAATTCTAGATTCTGGCACCATGCATAATGATACTGGCATGATGAAAAATACAGTCGAGGAATCCAGCATCACGGAATATTCGAACTGCATAAAGTTTGAGGTTCAGGTAATAATTTTCCCTATTTGTTCTAACAATCAGTATATGTATAGAGGGTTTCCTTATTACCATCCTTTCAAAAGTGTTTTCTTGAAGATCTGATTTTTGAGTTGCATCTAAGCATTAAAACTAGTGATTATTTTCTTTCAACTTTTTTCTCTCTACCGTCAATGATGATAGTACTTGATATTTAATTTGTGGGAGATAACCCATCTGTAATTAATAATTGGTGTTTTTAGGTCCCTAACTGTCATCTTTTCTCTTGCATCACATTCGGAACACGAAAGTATTCATGTTTGTTGTAAAGAAATCAAGTATTGGTACCTGGTGATATACTGATATTGCACCAAGCAATTGCAAACCAAGTGAATATAGTTATTTAGGTTTTAGTGCACTCGACTCATGCAATCTTATGGTTTGATATATTATATTATGCATGACCTTTCATCCGCTACTTTGGCTAGTTACAATCTCATTGTCATTATCATCACTATACTGCAGCTCTATAAAACCCGGGATGACAAGTATGTGCTTGATCTGCAAAGGATTCAAGGTCCACATTTCCTGTTCTTGGATCTTTGCGCTGCATTTTTGGCCCAGCTCCGCGTTCTTTAGAAAACAAAGCTGAAAGTCCTTACTTCTTGTTGCCATTAAGTGTCAGCCTTGGGTCTACTTATGTTGTAAATAGATCATCTTTCAAGGCTTGATATTCTGAAGGTATGGTCACTTGTAGCAGTTGTCATTTGTGAAGTGGTAACTTATCAACCTCGATTCCAGTTATTATTCATGCTACCTTTCTGGCAGTCTTGAAGACTTGTGCTCAAATAGTTTTTGTACTTTTTCTTATGCCCGTGCACTTCTGTTTGTTTGTTTGTAAAATGGTGATTTCATTTAACAAAAGGATGTGCTATAACCAAAACAACCAAACTGAGACAGGAGGCAAACACATAAATCAAGACGCAAAGGACTCGATCACTCCTCACTACTCGATGCCAATAAATTTTAACCATGCTCTAGCCTCACTATGCCCATCCACTTTTCTGTTCTTCAAGGTTATTGGATATTCTCTTGTATTCCACAGTTACTCTGAAACCCAGATACTTCGGGCTTAGCAACAAAAATAAACTGATAAAAGAAACACCCCAATTTTCATGCCTTGTTGTATAATACTCCATCCTCCATTTGTCCCGTATTATAATTTTCATTTCCTTTTTATGCGTCGCAAAATATAGACACTATCACATTTACACTATTTCTTAAATCTATTTGTTTTACTTACTTTTACCTTACAGAACTTTTTTCCTAAAATTTCTGTCTAAACTCAAATGACCACTATAAAATGAGAAGTAAGGCAGTTCATCCAGAACATCCGCACCCGACCACTAGGATAATATGAAGACATGCTCGAGGAAGGCTGGGAACGGACTGAGGGACTCCTAAGTTGTCTGTTGTCGATGCTCTACTCTAATAATTGACGAAGCACATTGGTTGTAGATCAAGTGAACTCCACGACAACAAATCACCATCACTTTGGCTCATCACCATCATCTCCTGCTCAGTTGTTTCCTTCTCCAGTATTGCATCTTTACTATCATCCTTCTTCTGACCCTCACTGTCTCCATCTACTCCTCTCTTCCTACTACATGCATTTCTCAGATTACTCAAATGATCGCCGCATCTGTTCCTTCCGCCTTCGCCTAGCTTCAACTTCAAGCATTCATTTATGCCATTGAAAGCGTACAGAGAAGCTGAGAACTTGCGCTCATATTATTATCTTCAGAGCAGAGTTGATGAGCACCGATGGATCGTCATCCCCAAGTCCATCGTATCTTCCTCCTCCATGTTCCATCATTGACGCACCAATCTCCTCAGCCATCTGAAAAGGTGAATGGTAACACTGCCGCTCCTACTGCTTTCCCAACATCATCCACAAACTGAAACTCCAGAGTGCCTACTTCAGTCCCCTCCATGTCTCCCCATCTGGTTTCTTCTCCTCCTCCTCCTGGTTGGTTGTCACAAGTCTCATTATCCGTGCCTGGTGTTTCAACTGCTGATGACGAGCTGGTAGTACTGTTACACAAACTGTAGTAGTTCATCAGTTCTGTTTCTTGGCTTTCAGTTAGACATGCATCAAAGCTGTTTGAATTCATCAAATCCATTGTAGTCATTGTGCATCCAACGCTCCTAATGAGGCTTTCATCATATGGAGCTGAGCAATCTTCAGTATCATTGAGAAAATCGAGAATTTGAGCTTCACATAATCCTCCTTCATCGGTCTCTAAGCGTTTGGTGCTCGGGCTAAACCCTGCACTGCCTGCTTCAGTTTTCTCACCGTACGTCTTCTTAGTAGTGCGTCTTGCTTTAAGCCTATGCAGCAAAAGATTGGTGATTTTGGAAGGAAGAGCAGGAGTTGTAGTCAAAGAAGGCTCACAAGGCCAGAAATTTGTCCGAGTATTGGGCCAGTGGCGGATTTAGAAGAAATTATGAGTGGGTCATATTCAATACAAATAGTATAAATAGTCTTGTTGAATAAATTAATGGGACAAAATTTGAAAATTAATGAGTTCATTCATATAATTTACATATAATTATTTAATATTTTTTAAACTGACCCCACTACTCCTCGAATGCATCCGCCACTGGTATTGGCTCCCCGGCCCTAAGCAGACATGCAGTTTCATCATAAGCTCTAACAGCTTCCACAGCTGTGTCAAAAAGCTCCTAACCAAACTCTGATCTTCTGAATGGTGTCTTTGATTTCAGCTACCCATCTTCTAGACGGTCTTTGCTGACTCCCACAAAGCCCTTCCGCGCTCTTCTTGCGCCCATAAGTGAACGATCTATCTCATTCCAAGTCATGCTACCATCTTGATGATCACTAGTGGTGGTGTTCATACTGTTGTTGTTCTCTTCCATTGCTTGCTCACTAGCTCTCCTCTTCCTGACTATTTCACAAAGTAGTATGATTGTAAACCTAGGAATATGGTAGGATATGAAATGTGAGAGCGTCACGAGGTTTAGTGCTCGTGTGTGACAATATTTTTAGATAAGATGGTCGTGGATTAAGGGGAAGATTCTGAGTAGTTGATTGTGATTGCTTGACGGAGGCTGGGTCATCAAGAGTCACGTAGTTGATTTTTGATAGTTTGTTTTTGATTTAAAATTTAAAATTTTAAAATTTTAATTTTAATTTTAATTTTTAATGCCATGTAGACATGATTAATGCCACAAAGGCATGAGTAACACCATGTATATATGATTTTTTCCACGTAGTCATCACATAGGCACCACATAAGCAACTATTTGTATTTTATTAATTATCAAATAAATTTAAAAAATATTTAAAGGAAAATTGGGGGTAAATCTGAAAATTTATTTACAACTAGGGTAAAATTGGGACTTTTTTACAACTATGGTAAAATTGGAACTTTTTTTTACAACTAGGATAAAATTAGAAATTTTCCTTTATTTATTGAAGACATTTGAATAGTGTCAAAATCTATTGGATGATGATATATGTATCAAATATGTTTTATTCATATTTTTTGACTTGGCCCTGCATTTTGATTTCATACCCCATGTTTAAAGAACTCCAATGGTTTTATATCTCTCAATATTTTCATTTCTCAAATTACTTCACACCCTTTATATATAACACTTGGTTCGAATTTGATGTATTAGGATTTTATATATGCAACGGAACAAAGAGTTAATGTGTAGATGAATATTGAGTTTTTGAGAGACGTAATGACTTAATCTTAATTGTTGGTTTTAATTAATTCAACGCGCTGATATTAAAATAATTCATTATTGTGTACCGTGCAACTTATATAAAGTGTAATCTAATAACGTACGTTGATTCATTTAAACTGAAAGTTGGAGATTACGAGTCATTCAGTCTTACAAATATTTAATCGATCATCTAGAACCTTTTTCACTAAACAAAATACATATAATGACATTATATATTGGAAATATATTCGGTGGAGAACCTCAAATTCTGGTGAAACGGTGAGAATCGAAATTATGAACTATATATCAACTAACTGAAATACAAGCTAAAGTTTACAAATTTGAAATATAATTTACAGAATCCGTGAATCATAAATAGTCTATGTAAACTTGAACTCATATGTGAATTAATAATTCACTTAGTTGATATATAATTCATAAATACTGGTTCTCACTGTCTCATCAAATTTGAGATTCAAAGTGGATACATGTTTATTAAACAGGCGGTGATTCAAAGCATCCCAGTTACCATTCACACAGAAAAATCGAGCAGGTGGTTTTGTGAAGAAAAAAAAGGCATTGAACGGGTGGTGATTTTACGTAAATAATTTACGGAATGTAACCTAATTTAATACTGTAAATACTATGCATTGAAATGATCATCACAATGGTGAAAGTGACATGAATATGATATGTAGAAACTATAATTTATAACTTGGACAGTAATACTCAATTTTGTGAAGGGTCTCTAAACAAAGAACAGCAGTAAGGAAAAAGACTCGCTGCTAAAAGAAGAAGAAGATAGTGAATGAGATATGTAAAGACTTCAGTTTGTGGCCATGGCTTTTGTCACTCTTCTAAGAAGCCAAGAGGAACGATTTCCCCCAGTGACACTATCACCCCTTACTTCATATCCACTTGCAATCTAAAATCAAAGATTTGATGTTTAACATCATAGTAATTTATCGAATTTGTTTGAGGTTTGTGTCATGTCCAATTTGCACTATTTGGCGTATCAAGTGGTTTAAATAAAATTGAAATTACCTTGTAATATAGTCGAGTTGGGGTCATGAGATGCTAAACGTTTTCTTTGTTATGTTTACTACATAGGAAATAGATCAAATGAAAATTATTTTTTTTTAAAATTTAAAACACTTCCTATGAGAGTCATGTGGCAACATTAATGGGTGAGATTAAAATCTAAATTTTGTTAGAAGTAAGAATAAGAGGCACACTAGTAATTTGATGTTTTGTATTCTTCCCCGCTGAATGCATAGATCGGAATCAGAATCTGAGATGTTCGGTGGAGGCGACGGAGACGGAACGGGAAAGAAGGGAGTTGTGGATAAGGATGATTTGAGATTGTGGCAGTGATAAGTTGACTCGAGACTTGTGATTGAGTTTGAGGTTGAGATGATAAGATGAAAAGTCGATCGAGTTTAAAACAACAGGAGGCAATGGCGGCGGCGGTAAGCAGAGTGAATTGAGCCGAAAAGGTATAATGGTGTTAATGGTAGAGATAGAGTTTGAGATTTGAGATTGAATGTGGGGATGAGACGAGGAGAGGAGAAATGAAAGAGACAACAATAAGCTTTGAGAAAGAGAAGACGGTGGTGGTGGTGGAGTGACATTAGTCGAAAGAGTATGGTGGTAGTTGTGGTGTTAAGGGTTAAAATTGAGATTAGTTTGAGATAGTAAGAAGCAAAGAGAAGAGTATATGAGAAGTGGAAGGTGTAAATTAATCACACTAATTATATGTTTTGAGTGATGAATTTAAAAATTAGTCATTGAACAGTATAAGCTACCCGATAAATAATGTATATAAAGGGAGTGAATATTTGCAAGTTGATCAATGATAATCAACTCAACGAATAATGTGTTCGGAGTGATGAATTTTAGAAATTGGTCATTTGACAATATGAACGATTTGATGAATAATATATTCTGAGTGATTAATATTTGATAGCAAGACAACTTGGGATGATTAGATTGTCACATTGTCAAATGGGGAGTCTGAGAAGAAAGTGGTCTCACTTAAGGAGGAACGATACAGGCTTGTGAGAGTACATCACCTCACATTCAAAGTTTATATGATGACGAGGGTTTGATTTTTTGTAACCCGAAGAAAGCTAAGAAAACAGGTGAAACCACAACAACAACCTTTTCTTTGCAAAGGAAAACAAGGGGTTAAAAGAAGTCACATAGTTCTAAAGGGAAAAAGAAGTCAAAGAGGTTGTAAAGTCGTCTGTGCAAACTCAAGTTTTAATCATAACAACAACCATGACGCTATCAATGAGTGGTTTTACACCTCAAATATTAACCACAAATAACCAAGTTTATATCTTATGACCCTGCAACGAAAAATTAAGATATTCTACTTTTTATGTCATTGGTAAAATCAATTAAGCGGCGACTCCTAGAATATTAGAGATAACGAATGGGATTCTTTTATGTTAAAAGGTAAATCATGATATTCAAATTATGGAGGAAGAGTTTGTTGATGCTCGAAGACCAAGATAAAAATCAATATCACCAATTTGCAGCATTTCAACCCGATTGTTTTTACACCGTAGTGGATTATTTGCTTCGAGTCATTAATGATTGTTTTAATAAGGTAAATTTTGAATTGCTTATTTGCAAGACCTCTTTGAGCCCAGTTAGTTTATTTCAACACTTTCACAATTTGAAGTTAAGGGACTAACTGAATTTTATTCGAATGATTTTGATTTTGGAGATCAGATGGTTTTAGAGCATCAATTTCGTTTGTATATTGACAATGTTAGAGAAGATGTGAGATTTCAAAGTCAAAAGATCTTGGTGCTCTTGCTGAAGTGATGGTGGATACGAAAAAGCATCAAACATATCCTTTGGTATTTAGACTTTTGAAGCTAGTCTTTACATTACTCGTCGCAACTGTAATGGTTGAAATAAATTTACGTAAATTGAATGACAAATAATGTTTTTGTATGTGATTGTCTTTTATGTTACATCCCAAGAAAATATTTGAAGAAAATAATATAAAAATATGATTATCAACAGAAACACACATGACATTCGATGGCGAGACAGGTAGCTCAAATTCCTCACGCCTCATGTTTTCAATCAGTATACCTATTTTCAGGGGCGGAGGTAGGAATTATCCGACGTGGGGTCGAATATATACGGGATTCGGGGACAGCGCCCCTAAAAAAATCGGATTGGACAAGCTAACAGATGATTCAGATCCATAAAAATCAGGAAAATAATGGAAATGTCTTATAATTTATACACAAATTATCCCTATCGGTTCAACGAAAGCTAATAGACGATGTCGCTTTGTTATAAAATTTTGAAGAAAAATAAAAAAAAGTATCTAACCAGGACCGGAAAAAAGTTGGGCGACACTCTAAATTCTTTTTCAGCATTAACTTATAAATAACTTGATAAAGTGCGTCCACTTCCAAATTGTTGGCTGCAAAAAAGAAGGCACATCAGAATCCAAGATTATTGAAAAGATATTAAATGGTAATTCAGACACAAAAGTCTCAACATGAGTTAAATATATAAAATGCTAAAACTAATTTGAGCATTTCAAAGTCGATGTATAAAATACCGTAGAAGAATAAATTCTTTCTGGTATAACATTTAAATCAACTTCATTATCAACTAGAGTTGTGAATTCTTTAAAATAATACTCATCTATTGAGAAAATAATTTTTTACATATAATATATTATAAAGAAAGATAGAATATAAAATCTGATTGCTAATTTTAAATATTTTTGTTGCTAATTTGAAACATCAATGGATGAATTTTAAGTAAAATGTGTGTTCATTTGTAAATTTGAAAACTTGAAGGTCTATTTTAAAAACAAATATTTACTGTTCATCTTCTTCCCAAAATCCCTAATTTGTCGTAAACAGTAAACACTCAACAGACATTCAATTTCATAGCGTCCCAACCCAGCCATGACGTCCGCAACCCAGTCCAAGAAATCGTCAGGACGACAAGTCCTACCCTAGCGTCGTGTCCCCCTCTATCTCTTTTTTCACCTCCGCCCCTGTCTGTATCCTCTCATATCCCTTGAATTTTTTTTGCCACGGTGGGGTCGGCCGACCCCACCTGGCTCCGCCCCTGCCTATTTTGCATATTTGTGATAGGATCAGTATTGTAATAATGCTTCATGAATGCAAAGAAAAGAAAATTGATATAAGGCTGGTTGGTAAGCTAATTCAAACTGACCAAGCTGAAGCTCTCCTCTCCCTTGCACTTCAAATGACTCGGACAATCCAGGGAGAGCATTTATATAACAAGGTTAGTCTCAGCTTCCGCCAGTATCCGGTCACCTATTCTGCCTGCCAGTTAAACTACACAAGTGTATTATAACCTTCTTCGATTAGTCCGTCATCAGAGAACAAGATATATGAGCTAAATTTGACGTGGAATAATTTAATTAAATGCCAAAAGAGTAAATCCTGGAAGCACTTGGAGTGTATTTAACATTTACTCTATTTGATTACAATGAAAGCCTAATGGAATCATAAGCTATTAACAGAAGCATGGCAATCCCTAAATGCTCATAAATTACTAGAACACACTTACATTGAAAAAGAAATCACCTGGACTGAGAGACACTAATAGGACATATACTGCAATAAATTGGTTTTAAGAAAGAGAACTAATTAATCCAAATGACGAACAGCTGGTGAAATTATTCAAAAGAAACAAATAGTCTTAACATGTCAACTCTACTTATCTTTCTCAATGACCGTGACTCACCTCAAACTTGCAAATGTTCGGAGATGCTGTCTTCGCAGCTTCATTACTAAAAAGATGCTTCACGTGACAGCAATTCAAATACCAAAACAACAGTCCGAAAACTACCTAACAGCGAGATCCTAGCAAAGAGCACCAGGATACTCACCTGGGTGCATAGTTGTTGTCGAGGCGATGAATCGAGCGGAAGCGAGTAGCAATACTATTAATTTCAAAAATTAAAATTTATATAAAAATGTTTAATCTATCTGGTTAGACATCCCATTTAAGCAACAAATTAATTTTTTTAATGAAATTACCAACCAACTACAATCTCTAACCACTCATATTGCAAAACTTTTAAATCGGTCAAAACTGTTGGTCAACATAATAACAAAAACAAACAGAAACCCTAGCCCGCAAATCAATTCCTCTTTGCAACCGCCGCAAATCAACTTCTTCTCCATTTCTCTTCTTCCGCCCGCACATCTGTTTTCTCTCAATTTCTCTTCTTTTCGCTACCCAACCAAAAAATCGATGGAGGCGAGGGCTTTTTGGAATGAGGCGCGCCTCAGCTCTCCGATGCCCAACATTTGAGCCTCTGCTCGAGGCGCGCTATTTTAAACTAAGATAACAACAACACATATAGGAAATATTCCTCACAGATTCCAGAAAACTCAACGATCATCGCATGCCATGAATAAAAAGACAACGCATATTGGGCGAGCAAGTAGCAAAAAACTGTACTTAATCACCATACACTTAAACCAGGATGATTTTCTTTCATAAGATGAGTAGATCAACTAAGCATAGATAGTATCACGAATAAAAGGGCCACGCCGGAATACATACCACAAAAAAAAATCTTATGCCCAACTTCCAAAACCTATATCAAAATCCAGTAAGAATTTACACATAATCAACCCCAACACCGCCACTAGTCAAATCAAAACCAGTACACAAAACCTATCGAGCTAAAGAAACCCAACCTAACCTTGCCAAGATTCGATTCAACGAAATGATAGGATAGTGGCGCAGGCGAGAGACCGACGAAAAGTGACGCACACGATGGATCGAGTAGTACGAGACCAAATTCTCTTAAATTACAATACAGTCCTTTTACTTACTTTCTTTCTTTCTGTTTTACAAAAAAAATTGGTAAATCATAAATCAGACCGGTCTGAGTTGGTTGGGCCGCATCCGTTCCCAAATCTTCCAGCTGCGT
>JAWWMW010032903.1:0-17451 GCA_035048345.1 Echeveria elegans
ATGCATTTGACCAGATAGATTTCAAATCCATATATGACCGCGTATTTCACTAACTTTTAACCATATTTGACCGAGTAGATTTCACATTCGTGAATCGGGATGACAGATGAGCGTATTCTACCGTATTTTACCAATTATTAACAAAGTCTTTATGATATTTGACCGTATTTGACCGAACATTTGATCATTGTTTACTATATTTAACCAGGTGAATTTCACATTCGAGATGACGGATGAGCGTACTTGACCATATTTTACCGAATACTAACACATTATTGACCGTATTTGACCATGTACATTGCACATTCGGGACGACGGGTGACGAAACCAATAGCGAATAATTTCCATTTTATTTTTGAAACCCAGGAAATATGCGTCTGTTCCGACCGCTTCCCCGTTTGGACGACGGGTGCCCATCTAGTAAAATATAATAGCATCTAGTACTGATAGTTGTGGTTTAAGCAAAACTCACTTGAGACTTCTTTATTCATCAATCTTTAGCATATGCAGTTGGCAACTACACGTACTCATATAACATATCGACCCTCTTGCGAGCATAATCACAACTTCTAAGGAAGAATCAGATGTTAAAAGTCCAAACAATCAACACTCTTCTACTTCAGAATGGAAGAGTCATAGGCCAACACCAGAGCGGGACAAATAACATTTCAAAACAACCTACAATAAAAAAAAGACACTTTCACACAATATAAGAAATGTGAAGAGTCCTGCCACAGTAGGATTTAAACCCTAGTTTTTGGTAGTAGTTATCATTTTCCTTTGGGTTTATTATCAGAAACCACTCGTAAAATATGAATTTTTTCGATAGTCATTCGTAAAATGTGAAATTACCAATAATCATCCATTAAAATATTTTTTACCAATAACCACTCATATAAAAATAACCAGTTCAATAAACACCCACTCATCGAAAAAAATTCATAATAAATAACAAAAAAACTCAAAAACATTCAAAACTTCATAAAATAAATATAAAAAAGCCACCCATTTAGTTTCATATTTAACAAAAAAAATCATGCCGTAAGAATATTTTTGTATAAAGTTAATTCGATATTTCAAAATTTTACTAATTTTAGCACAAAAGTTTATCAAAAATATAAAAAATTTGTTTAATAGTTTTCAATTACTGTTTGAACGTCTCTGAATTTTAGCACAATTTTATAATTTTAATTTTTATTGAACAAATTATTGATGGGTGGGTGTTTATTGAACTGATTATTTTTATATGGATAACTATTGGTAAAAAAATATTTTAATGGGTAATTATTGGTAATATCACATTTTACGGGTGACCATCGAAAAATCCGTATTTTACGAGTAGTTTCCGGCAATTAACTCATATATATAATAGAAAACATATCCTCAATCACACATTCAACAACGAAATTATACGTCGTTAAAACTCAATTAGTCGTTGCTAAAACCTTAAGACATCCCTATTCAGCGACGAAAATTTAACAGTCGTCGCTAAAATCTTATAACCTCCCAATTCAGCGACGAAACTTTAACCGTCGTCGTTATAACCTTATGACCTCCTTCTCACCCATCACTCATTCAGCGACGAAGGTTTAACTGTTGTCGTTAAATCCTAATGACCTCCTTTTCATCCATTACCCATTCAACGACGAAATTTTCAGAGTCGTCGATAAAACTCATCTATTTTGCGACGCACCTGCCGTTGCCAAAACCGTCTCATTCATTGTTAAAACTCATTCATCCCTTTGCGGACTATCGAAAAACAACATCGTAGATGATGAAAAGTAGAGCAAATTAAATGGAGACATCAGAATTGAAAACACCAAATTTATAAGATATTTTGAAAGCAGGGTAATAAGCGACAGTTCCACGCATCACTGACAGGATGATGGATGCTTCCTAGTTCATAATAATGAATATATGTATATACTTTTCATTGATTTTGTCTTCACTCAATTATTTTTATTATTAATTGTTGATCAAATTTCGTTGCCTTTTTTCAATACAATATATCAAATAAAAAGGGTACATTTAATAAAAAGTACCAAGATATTTGGACCTATGATAATCATAATTTATATTATTAAACAATAAATTTTCTCTAATTTCGTGTTTTGGTAACTTCCCAATTTTTTTTTTTGCTGATTAATCTACACCATCAATTACTTGTAATCAACGACTCATACTGTTTTATATTTCGTATAGCATAAGTTCTTTTTATGAGAACCTTAACTCTTTTTTTAAGTATACTTTTGTTAACCATCAAGGAATGCAAATATTAAAAAAAATGTGAGAAATATTGGCCAGGAGCGTTGATTATAATCGAATTTGATTTATTAATCAAATGAATGTTAAAATTATATTCGTATTTAGAAATATTAAAGAATGTTAAGATGAACACAATCAACGGAATGGAGACAAGGCGCGTGCTGTGAGACGATCCTTGATGACGAGATTCCTTGATCGGCGCACGAATCCAAACACCATGACTATGAGATCCAACATCTTTGTTCAATATCTGGTGGCCACCATTCGTAATTGGCCAGGGACCAACAGGATTTGATGTTTGTTCATGTTGGCTTTGTTCTTTCTATGCTGGGATTATCCCGCTTGTCGTCGGTGGACATGCTGCGGGTTTGGTTTCATAAAGGGGTTGCTTTTTGCCGGTGGTGTGGTGATTGAGTTTGAAGGGGCAGATTTCGGTGTTTGAGTCTGACTAATTGGAATGACTGGTTATTGTTCTGTGTTACTTAACTCAGAACCCAGTTAATATTATCTCCCCGTCTGCGGCGAAGGATGAGAGCTTCTAATCTCTCCTCATCCGTGGAGCAATTTCGTAGAAGAGTGAGAGCTTCTATTCTCTCCTCAACCGTGGAGCAATTCTGCGGAAGAGTTAAAGATATTTTATTTGAGCATCTAACACTTAGGTGTTAGTTTGCCTTTTTTTTTTAGTTTTATTTATTAGTGTATTATTTATTGAAAGCGATTTTTATTGATGGTCGCTTTTCAATTTATCAGTATTATACATTGATCTTGATTTCAAAACTGCATTTCTGTATTGTATACCTTATATATGCTTTTGATTCTCATTCGGAAAATTGTAATAAAAAAAATCATTTAATGAAGACGAATACAACTTTTGGACATATTGTTACCGGACAAAGTCTACAACATTGTGGAACCCGTCCCCTAACAAGTTCTACTTGGTAAGCCGGCCTTTCATTAACTTAAAAATGATTTATATCACTTCCCAACTTGGATTAAATTCCATAATAACGGTAAAATTTCCATCTTACATAAATTCTAACGCGTCTAACCTGACCTTAATGAAATGGATTCGAATGTATCTTAAGAATTGTCAATAAGAATTGTTCAAGTGATTGCAAAGAGGATTGTAATCGTAATCGAGCGATTGACACTTTGAACATGAATCCAAGACGTCAATGATTCAGTTCGAAGTTTTTCTTTAATCCCACCTTGCTATATATAGTTGAAACTAAATTTTTAGAATAAGACAATCATATACTATCTATATCCACTTATGAAGTAATCATGTTTACTTTTCGAATCATAAGTATTCAATTCAATATTGAGATGCTTCGCCAGCAGCTAAAGGGTGAAGCAGACCATCAACGTGTCGCTTTCCAATTCAGTTTTGACAATCTTCATTGGTACAACTCCTTAGAATAATCAATAAATTAACCGACTTAACCTTTTTGTTTTCCTTCTAAGTTCTAAAAACTAAATAAATAAAATAATTGCAGTACTTACTTATAAGCAAGCGTCTTCTTCGTCTTCACAGATTCGGGTTTTTTCAAAATAAAAATAAAAAAAGAACCGAGAGAAATAGAGGGAGCGCAGACTTCGAGAAGACACGAAGTCGAAGGCCACGACGCTGTCAAGACTATCTCTGATTATGCTTCTGCTTCGGTTGCTGCTTTCCGCATTCTGGAAAGGCGACCGGTTGGTTGCTTTGATTTGATTTTAGGCAGAATGAGTTGGTACTGTATCGGATCTGTCGGTTTCTGCAATGGCGGGGGTTTTACCGTTTTTGACAGGTGAGATTTCCCTGTTTTCTTTAGATTTATTGACTCCACTCCGTTTGCTGTTTCTACTTTCTGGTGAGTTTGCTCATTTTGTTGCTTCTTCTGATTTCGCAACCTCTTTTTTTTTTTTTTTTTTTTTTTCCCATATTAGGAGAATTAATTCCGTGGCGGGATCGAGTGAGTTTTGAGATAATGAATGTTTAGATTTTTTGATTCAGAGAATTAGAGCCTGCCAACTTGGTGGTCGCTCTCGGGTTGTTTGCTTTGTTCACCAGATATAGATCCTGTTTAGATTGATGTCTTTTAGTAGTGGTGGTATTGTTTATGTCTTAAACTCATAGTTTATGCTGAATGCTGATAGCCATCCATGGCTTTATATTCACTTTTTAGAATCATGTATGTATAATTATAAAACTGGGCCTGTTAGTTGCCTTGTTATTGCTTTGAAGGAGTCATTTTATTGTTGACATTTCAGTCTGTTGGTCTCTTTTTCTATATGTTTTGTGGAATTTTTTTGAGAATTTTATTTTCTATGTGATCTTGGCAGGTAGGTTGTTGCTTTCCATCCTGGTTACTATGTTCCTAACTAGCTGCTCGATTCCTCCAACACCTTAAGTTCCGAAAGTATTTCCCGGGCATCAGTGTTATGGTGAGGAGTTCATTTTCTTTGTTTCTGGATGTATTCCCTTAGTAGTGCAAGAGTCCAGTGCGTCATTTGAAGAGAAACATGCTTGGTAGTTAGTGTTGATCTTGATCCATGATTCATCGGGTTTGGTATTAAGCATTTTCCCAACTGGAAAATAACAATGAAAGGACCGCATATCATCATTGTGAGAAAGCGATGTGGATATGCTATTATTACGTCATTGATTATGATGCTTGTTCTGAGGTTTGGGATCATGAAGAATTCCATCTCCAGCAGTTATCTTTCTAGTGCTTTCTCATCAAATTCAACTGATACTAATTGGCTGTCAGGTGGAGTGCCACCCTCTATTCAAAATCCTGGGAATTTTTCTCAATCCTTTTCTGCAGACACAGTCTTCTCTAGTTTCTTTGATAATGTGAATACTTCGGTCAAAGCTAATGAGTCCTTGCAAACATGGGAACACCTTATGTTATTGATCAGCAATCCTCAGGTACTGCCTAATGCAGTGGAGGCTGTTAAGGAAGCGAGGAGTGCATGGCACGGTCTTATGGTGTCGGTGGAAGAGCGTATGAATGGTCATCGAAACAAGACTAGAGAAAAACAGTGTCCCTTCTTTATAAATAACATGAATACAACAGACCTTGGTAATAGTTACTTCAGGTTGCGTGTTCCATGTGGTTTGACTCAGGGTTCGTCCATCACAATCATTGGTATTCCAAATGGGTTGCTTGGAAATTTTCGAATTGACTTGACTGGAGAAGCTCTGCCTGGGGAGCCGGAGCCACCTATTATATTGCATTATAATGTTAGACTTCAAGGCGATAAAATAACGGACGAACCTGTTATTGTCCAAAATACATGGACAATAGCTCATGACTGGGGAGAAGAGGATCGTTGCCCCTCACCGGCTCCTGAAAATAATAAGAAAGGTAATTGCCTTAACTTGCTACGTTTCTTCTCATGTTTGTGTGTCGCCAAAGCAGTTTTGGTGCGAGCTAATAGGTCTACTATAGTTTATTATTTAGTCACACAAATCTGCAATATTTTTCAAGTAGTATTGTAGGAGAAAAGTAATATTACTTTTGCATATTTCGATCCCTTACAATTCCTAGGTAATTTTTTGTGTCTTGTTGAATGCAACAGTGGATGAGCTGGATAAGTGCAACCAATTTATAGGTGAATACGGTAACCAGACAAATAGCAGGCATCTGAATGGGTCCAGCCATCCTCCATCAGTTCAGCAAGAACCTAAAAGAAGGAAATTTTTTCCATTTAATCAGGGCCGTCTGTTTGTTGCTACTCTGAGAGTGGGGCTGGATGGAATTCATATGACCGTTGACGGAAAACATATATCATCCTTTGCGTACCGTGATGTAAGTCATATTGAATTTCAATAGCCCGAAATGGTATATAATCCAGTTGTGACTCCACACTCATGTACGAGTGTGCTACTCTTAGCTCGTCGGCGATGTGAAACATTTCTCTGATTGATTTATATAATATGTTAATTATTTCCTTCTTGAAACTCAGAGTTTGGAGCCTTGGTTGGCAAGCGAGGTACGGATTTCAGGAGAGTTGCAACTGATCTCGGTTGTTGCCAGTGGCTTGCCAACATCAGAAGAAGTAGATCATGTTGTGGACTTGGAAGCTCTCAAGTCAGTTCAGCTGCCACCCCAGGCACAGTTGGATCTCTTCGTTGGTGTTTTCTCTACGGCTAACAATTTCAAACGCAGGATGGCAGTGAGAAGAACATGGATGCAGTATGCTGCAGTGCGATCGTGTGCAGTAGCAGTGCGATTTTTTGTTGGCTTGGTGAGTTGACATACTCTAGTCAGGTTCAAATTTAAACTGTGGTTTTAGAAACTAAAGTTGGAATCTGATTATTCAGTACGGCGAGAAAATAATTCGTTTTGCAAAAATTGTCTTCTAAAGCAGCTCAAGTCTCTCTCTTATTTCTCTTGTAGATTATAATATTGGCTCGTCTGAAGTTATAGCAAAACTAATAGAAGTTAGTTTGTTGCAGCACAAGAACCAAATAGTCAATGAGGAGTTGTGGAATGAGGCGCAGACATATGGTGACGTACAGCTAATGCCTTTTGTTGATTATTACAGCCTTCTCACCTGGAAGACACTTGCCATTTGTATTTTTGGGGTAAATAAAACCTAGGATTGTTCTTGTTTGAAAGTGTCAAATCCTCCCTTTTGCAGCTAACATCATCTTTTCCACAGACTGAGGTTGTGTCTGCCAAGTATGTAATGAAGACTGATGATGATGCCCTTGTTCGTGTTGATGAAGTGCTTAAATCTCTAACCAGAATAACCTTAACAGAAGGGCTTCTTTATGGTCTCATAGAGTTAGACTCGCAACCTGATCGCAACCCTGACAGCAAATGGTTCATCAGCGGAGAGGTAAAGAAATCTTATTCTGAATATTAGTTGTAGCAAAGTCGCGCGGGCTGCATTCACATCTAAATCTATTTGGTTCTATCATCTAAATTAAGGAATGGCCTGATGAGAGTTATCCACCCTGGGCGCACGGGCCTGGGTATGTTGTAACTCATGACATAGCAGAAGCAATTTGCAAAAGATACAAAAGAGGTGCTCTGAAGGTAATAAGTTAACTGTTATCCCAAATACATTTCAAAGTATCTCTAACTCATGTCATATATCATATGATTGTTGCGAAAACAACAGATGTTCAAGTTAGAAGATGTTGCAATGGGCATCTGGATCGCTGATCTGGAGAAAGATGGCCTGAAAGTGAGATATGAAACGGATGATAGAATTAACGCGGAAGGCTGCGCAGAAGGCTACGTAGTAGCACATTATCAGAGTCCAAGGGAGATGCTTTGTCTCTGGAAAAAACTTCAAGAAGAACAACTTGCCAAATGTTGTGTGGACTAAAAGGAATCAACTCAAGTTCCTAACACGAACTTGTGGCAACATGCCTGATTATCTTAGAATCCATAATACACGGAAACAGAATCACTGGGTTGGAGCTAAATCAGGTTCCATATAATGAGTTAGAAATTTTGTACATAAGACGGTTTTCTGATCACCCAGACAGGCAGACTCAGGCCACCTGTACGTACTGTATTAAGTATGCGATGTCTTAGAGGCACAGAGTCGCAGACAACGGGATCCTTGTTGAGAGTAGCAAAACTGCACCGTTTTATCCTATTTTTTTAATTTACTTTCATGGTCACGTGATGTTCCAACTTCTCTAGCTCTCATCGTCTTTCCGTCTCTCTTGCTCCTCTCGATCCTTTGTGCAGTCGGTCGTTTCAATTGTCCGGTTTCAAAATTTCGCAATTCAACCTACACGCATCGAAACTTTTCTGCAGAAATTAGGGTTTGGATGGACATGTGTGGCCAAGTATGGACACCATCAGAATCAACGAGCATAGACTCCTTACGGAAAATCAAGGGTTAACATTCAATTGATGAATTTATTGGCTCCTGGATAGGTTCTTGGTGAGGTGAATACTAAAGTTCCTTCTGTTTCAAAATTCCTCCATTACCCAATTAATTTTGAGTAAAATACGATTGTGAAAAGGAAACAAGAAATCGGATCCTGAATTTGCAATCATGAAATCAATCTAAACGGCAGGAGTGAAGTTGTTGAGATAAGAGGTCGGAAATAGAGTTGCAGAAACCGACGAACAAAGATGAGAGAAAAAGGTGCAGTAAAAGTCAGTAAAAAAATGGTGCAGTTTTGCAACTTGGAGCATATATGGTTCCAACTACGGGCTTCAAAGTTCAAAATATAGCCCTCGTTAAAGTCACTTAAAAAAGAGTTCTTTTTAGGTGACGACTGGACCTTTATAACTTCATCATATTTTTCAATTACAAGATTTTTACGTTTCTTTTTGAAGGTTTTTATTAGTCTCGCGGAGGATTTTTATTCTTCTCATGGCTGATGCATGAAAATTGTGCATTTGAATGAAGACATATTTTCGATTGAAATTGCCGCGATGACTTATCCTATAATTAATAATTATGTACTGGATATACTAAGTTAATCTCGTACATATCCATCCATTGGAAAAAATAAAAAATATAGCAGTAGAGCAGAGCACTATACTTACTCCAGAGCAAATTTAGTTGACAGATTTAATTTTCGGGTTAACAGCATTAAATCATTAGTTTGCTATGCCTAATTGTTGCAAATCAATTGTAATTCTTTTTGTTATTCATTTAACTATCCCCTTTACTTCCACGATCATTTAACCAAATGTTACATTTGTTGCTATTCCATCTAATTATTGGGTAAATTAATAATTAATCAATTATAAATAACGACTACTTCCAAATCCCAGCAGTCTTACATACACCATAGGGGCATTGCCAATGCCACTATCTGTATCTACCTTGGCAGGAACCCATGTTCGTATACAGCAATTTCAAAAGCCTGCATTTTCTCACCGCAGGCAAACCCATTACGATCGTACGATGATATCTCATTTATATTGAGCTCCTTGCACACCCTCACAAGTTCCTCCCCTACCCTTTTCGCAGCTTCCTGCAAGTGTCAATTCCGTTCAACCAGTCAGTGGTCAGTACCAAATTCCTACAATGCCAGTAGTAATGAAAAAGACGGGTTGCACTCACTATTCTGGTGCAAGGAGGGTCTTCGCGCATGGATCGCTGCAAGGTGGATCCATAGAATAAGCACTTCTTGTTATGATCATCTACAAGCATCGCATACAGCTGCCTGTCTGAACAGAAAACCGAGAGCCTTGGCCTTTTAGCTGACCCATCAAACTGTGTAAGGAATCAGTTCGTATAACAGACCATCAGCTAACTACAGAATTTTGAGAAACGATAAGCATAAATCTAAACAGCTGAAATGAGTTACCTTCTTTCGAACTCTCCTATTGCGGATTTTTGGGCTCTCAGTCCTTGTCGGACCTTTGGCTTTCATCACTATCGACTTCGCCATCGGCTCTACGAGCATGAAATAAAAAATGATAAGTGACAGCTACAAAATCAGGAACAGAACTTGTACCTGAAGATTGCTCAACATCTTCAAAAAGCCCACTGCATGATTGATGCTTTCGCTTACTCGTGTCAATATGCATTGGAACGGAATTGAACAGCAACAACAACGGGGAACTGGCAGTCTTGATAAGACTACAAGCTTTGAAATCCAGTACAGGAGCACACCGGTGAAGCATCATTAGGATCCACGTACCAGGGGGCAACCAATCTCTGAAAATTAAGTGCAGACTGAACCCACAGTCACAGCAGCTTCTGCACAGAAAAGCACAAATTGAGAAACAAACCGATACAATATTAACACCCATCTGTCAGACATTTCATCGAACAGTTCGTCTGCAGTCCGGACAGAACCAAACAAGAAAAATGTATAGAAATAACCCAAGCTCCAAGGCGGAAACACGTACATGAACTTCTAGTCTTCTACTAACCTTCGCCCAAATTGTCCGATAAAAATGCTACCCTCGTCCAACCAGAGCCTGCTGTTTTATCGACGGGTTTGAGCCAAACGACGTCTTGCGGCTAATACAGAACCCATACAGAACCAAACTTTTGTAATACCATGGGGACTCAAATGTAATTTTTATAAGATTGGATCCGCTATAGGCTGATTCAATGTTGCAATATAGAATCGGGTCGGATCGATTTGGAGCATTAGATGGAGAAGAGGATCGAAGACAAGGCGGAATCGAGGAAGCAATCGACAAACGGCGTCGACGACCACGGGAGTCATACTCGCAAGTCCAAATCGAAGCCTCAGTCAACCACCGCTGCTGATTTTACTAACAGTAAAGTCATCATCTGGCTTCCTAATGTTTTGTTCATCAGTCTATGAAATTTCTGAGGTCATAATTTGTATAATGGTGATTTTAGGATTGACTTTCGCGAAGCGCGTACCTCGGACGTTGTGAGGTTTGTGCCTTGGAGTGGTTGGAAAGCATTTTGAAGATATTATGTTAGAGCTGGATGAGATTGCTGTCAACTTCCCTCCTGATGTTAAGGTTACAAAAATTTCTATGGAAATGTTGTTGAGTATTTATTTTAGTTATGCGTTTGAGAAGGATCGTGTTATTGAAAAAAGTACTTGTTAAGTGATTGAATGATTGTTATTTGTAGGTACTGAAAAAAATGTCTATTGTTTGATTTTGAATATCAGATGGCCAAGGTGGGGATTGCGATGATACGAAAGTTACTGACGGATGATGTCCTTATTAGCTTGATTGATTCATCTTGGGAAGTTCTTGATTTTAGTGGTTCGGATGTGTCTGATGCAGGCTTGATAAAAGTTGCAGAGATGTGCAAATTTCTTCGAGCATTGGATTTAAGGTACAGTAAAGAAAGTTTCTTTGACTACAAGCTCATCAGTACTTATACTCAGTTCTCAGAGCAACTCTATCTATTTAAGAGAATAGTTGATACGAATTACTGGGTTGATATCGGATTAAGGAGTAAAATTTTGGGCCTTATGCATATTTGACACTTGCATATCAGTCAAGTCTGATGGTTGTTAGATAGCTTGAATCTGTACATTTTGATTTTCATTCATTGGTGTTGACTGATGTCATCACTAAAAAGTGATGTTATTTTTCTTACTTCGAGACTCAAACCTTCACACTTTCTTGAGCAGCCGCTGCAGCCAGGCAACCGTGGTTGGGTATCGGCTCTCTTTCAATGCTGCTCGTCACTTGGCACATTAAGATGTGGGTATGCATTTCGCTCACAACTTTATGAAAACAATGGATCCGTGATAGCAGTAGCACATAGAAGTGCTGAATGATACATTTTCTGTTTTTGTAGACCTGTTTTTAGTCGGCCTAAGCATTTCTTATTTATCATGAGATCCGGTGTACCGCCAAATGTTCACTTCTGAGACACTAAATTGCCAATATGTTCCAAGGATGGCCCCCCTGGTTTCCTTTTTGGTTTCATTAGAGAAGACTGCTAGCTAACATTGTATCGAACTCCTCTGTTGTAGTGACTGCTTGAGGAGTGACAGCGCGGTGCGAAGGTGTTTGGGATATCTTGAAGCCTCAGCTAACCCCTGTTGAGAAATACTTGGGAGGAAATCGATACAATGCATATCACTCAGGGTGCACAGTCCCTTCTTTGGTTAGTATGGGTATATTTTTTGTTCTCTCTGTACGATCAATGAAGTTTATTCTTCTTTGGGTTTTTAAACTTTTTTTATTCTAGTGTTGTGTACCTCAGAATCCATGAGTAACATTTCTCATATTTTGCAGCCAACTGTCGATCCCGAGTCGTTGTATAGTTTGTCCGAAGAATGCCCACGTATAACTTTGAATCCCGCATCATCTTCTCATTTAAAAGGGATTTCGGTTCCATGAAGAAGTGTCACCAGACATCCCATTAGACTACTTAGTTGTCAAAGATATTGATCCTACAACATGGTGAGTACAAGGACGTGCGCCAAGGACAGAACCTTCTCCCCTATCCACTCCTAACGAACTGTCTATAGCTGAAAAGTTCAGGTTAGCATTTTGCAGACAGAGATGCTCGGCTAGCTTCCAACCGAGCAAAAAATGCAAGGCAACATCTTAGGAAGTCGGCTAGGGAATGGATGAAGGACACAGATGCTAATGCCGTAGTTCTTGCCTTTCAACTTAGCAAGTCACATTACACATGTAGCACAAAAGCAGAAATATTTGCAAATGATGAGGAGCTTCAACAGCACATTTTTTAAATAAATTCACATGGTTGACCCATCAAACTCGCTTTCCTGACAAGTCAACCAATGACTCACGTTAAAAAGCTCCATTTCCTGAATCCTCTTCCGATCAAACGCATACACTAATGGCGAAGTTTGGCCTGTTCGACCTAGAAAAGCACTTCGCTTTCTACGGCGCGTACCACAGCAACCCCGTCAATGTTATTCTTCATATACTGTTGGTTTGGCCCAATGTGTTCGCGACTCTGCTTCTGCTCTATTTTACTCCTTCGCCATTCCACGACATTGGTGTTACGCTTTTGGGGCATGAGCTGGCTCTCGTTCTGAATATTGGGTTTTTTCTGACGGTGCTGTATTCGGTGTTTTACATCTTTTTGGATCCGAAAGCCGGCTTCTTGGGAGCTCTCATGTGCTTTGCTTGCTGGCTTGGTAGCTGCTTTCTGGCCAACAGATTAGGCTTTTCTCTTGCTTGGAAGGTGAACTTGTGTTTCATTTCTGAACAGTCAATAAATTTATGTGATTTGCGGATTCACTAGAAACCGAAATGGTATCAATCTGGTTGTGGTTTTAGGTTTCTCTGCTGGCTCAGCTGCTTTGTTGGAGTGGCCAATTCATCGGCCATGGAGTGTTTGAGGTAATGGTTTTATTGTGCAAAGCAAAATGTATTTCTCGATTTGTCTTGAGTGTTAATTTGGCTTACTGTTGTCAGAAACGAGCACCGGCCTTGTTGGACAATCTTTTGCAAGCTCTTGTGATGGGTCCGTTCTTTGTTTTGCTCGAGGTAATTAGCCCTGAAACGGTCGTATTTGTATTTACGAATATTGTTGGTCTGATCCTATTATGTTGATGTGATGTGAATGCTGATTCTTTTAGGCCCTTCAACACTGTGGTTATCAACCATGTTCGGGGTTTCGCGAAAGGGTTCAAAGAAGGGTGCAAACTGATATCCTTAAGTGGAAGGAGCAGAAGCAAAGGTAACTGGGTTGCGTTCCTTTTCCTCAACAGCTGATGATTGTGGTCAGCTTCCTCTGTTGTTCGTTTAATTTCTATATTGATAACTTTAATGCAGCATGTACCATCTTTAAATATCAATTCAAGAGCACACCAATTTTGTTGGTTGATAGCTATGAAGAATTGGTGTTTATTTTCTTTTATAGCTATGATAATAGTGATTCATGGTCTGGTAATGCAACATGTTATACAAGTTTGGATACTGATAGTGCGTCTCGGATCTTTGGAATCATCATGTCATTTTCTTCTATCATGCCTATACAGAATTTGTTTGCTATTTGTCTCGGGCAAGTTGCATGGCAACGGTGTTAACAGCGCCTTTCCACATTAACTTTGAGTCCATGAGCCATGGAGAGAATAGTCATCATTCGGTACTTCACTGGATGTCCGGGCACTAAAGTGAACTTATAGAACCTACACAAAATGGCCAGTGCCATTTTCATTTGCAGATATGCCGAATCCTTCCCAAGACAAATCCTAGGACCAGCCTGTGAATTGGTGAAAAAAACAAGTTACAACATAATCTAAACGAGAGTACAGGATATAAGCCATGAAGTGGTTTGTTAGTACATACTTGAAATGCGGTGAACTTGAATGAAGACGCATTTTGGAACGTTCCATCCTTGAGCCATCTCTCAGGCTTGAAGGAAGCTGCATCTTGACCCCAATTGTACTCCATTCTACCCATTGAATATGGGACATAGGTTACCATGTCCCCTGCTCTCACTTTCGTACCATCTGGCAGGATGTCGTCCCTGAGAACTCCCTTTGGATCCTGTAGCAGTTTTATATATCATATGGCAAAAAGAAACCAGTTTTTAAAGAACTATTTTTTTTTAATGTTGTGTTTGAGATGGTATATAATTTTTATTAGTAGATGCCGTTTGATTCAGTTTATGCTGTGTTTATCTAGGTACCTGCGGAACTGCTGGATATAACCGAAGCGTTTCAGTGAGTACTGCATGTAAGTAATACAGCTTCCCCAGTGACTCATAGGTTAGCAGTTCTGCAAATTGTGCTGTCCTTTGGTTGAATGACTCAGTGTCATCTCGGTCATATTCGATCGGTGAGACATTCTCCTCAAGTGCTCTTTCAAGTTCGAAAGTTTTGAGCTCTGAGAAAAGCTTCTCCGCTACAGCTTCATGTGTCATCACCATGTAGACAGCCCATGATAGTGTAGTGGCAGTGGTGTCACGGCCAGCTATTACAAAGTTGAGGACAACATCTCTAAGACTTCTGTCGTTTAGGTTGTTCTCTGGGTTCTTACTTAGCTCGATGAATCTTGACAATATGTCATGCTTCATCTGAGAAAGTTACAGAATAGCTTTGTAGATATATGTGAAAGAAATAATAGCATTTTGATTAATTTGATGATTTACTAACCTTAATGTCCTGTGATTCCCTTTGCATTTCATCCATTTCTGCTATTCTTTTCCAGATGACGGAGTAGGTGAACTCATCGATGATTTTGATACTCCTGTCCAGCAAAGCCTCAGAGCCAACATGCAGGAACTTCTTAATTTTCCACAGCGGATCAATAAAGCGCAGAGTCACTATGGTATTTGCAGTGTCAAATGCTCGAGCAAAGCTGTTTTCTGGTAGATGTGGAGCCAATGTTCCAATTTCAACCCCAAAGCCTACCTTGCATATTGAATCCAAGGTCATCCTCATCAGCATTTCCTGCACACAGCAACTGTTAGGATGTGTACAGTATCTTTGCGTAGATTGATGTTTTAGAGCTCATGCCTGCATGTCAACTTGTCTGTTACTAACAGATGCCTCGCTAAGAATGTCGGAGAGCTTCAGGCTGTACTCTCTGAAGACGACTGTGCTGAAATCTCTCAGATTCTTTGAGGCAAACTCGAAGCTGGCTGTTTTTCTCTGCTGCCTCCAAAGGTCACCATCGACATTAAAGATCCCATCACCAAGCAGGACCTCCATGTAAGAATGGTAAACATCACCCTTCAATGAAATTAAATAGTTTTTCATCAGAAAGTTGCAGTACAAGGACTGAGCATTACCGAAAACAAGTTATTAATTCAGATGATTGCTCAGTGTACAGAAGAAGGATTTCACCTTTGGGTAGTTGGCGAAGTTGGTCCTCAAAATGTGCTCAACATTTGCTGGATCCGCAATATAAGTGTAAGTTGTGAATGGCATAGGAACCACAACTGTTTTAGATTCAGCTAAGTATTTGACAAGCCAATCGTGCATCTGGTCATAGTTGATCAGTTGTTCTAGAGCTGCTCCGATGATAGGCCATGTTTTAGGACCCTTCTTGTGTCTCTGGCTCCATCTGTGGATGAAAATCCATGATGCAACCATGCATACCATTGTAGCAAACCCAACAACATACCTGTTTGAGTTTTCCTCCATTTACAAGGTCTGATGCAAATAGGTTATGATTGTACATGCCTGCCAGAGTTTTATGTTAAGCTTTTTTTATAGAGTCGAACATCTCATTGTGCTGTAGATGGCATGTTGTTTCCTCTATGATCCACATTTCAACCAACTCTTACATACCCTTCACCGGTTTTTTTTTGTAGCTTATTTACCTTCCCATTCATATGTTTGGTGCTCTCAACCTAATTTTCATTATCACCAGCTTATCGACTACTCACTGTCTCATCTTTGCTCTCTGATATTTCCCGAAATCTCATTAGTTGCTTTTATGTATTTTCCTTTCGTTTTTTAACTATATGTTCTTCAGTAAACTTCTATTATGCAACTAAACTACTTTCTTATTCTCAGGTCTCAAAGAATGAATTCACAAGAGTAATCGGTACATGGTTTACACATTACAGATATCATTCATGTTGGAAATGCTTATGAAGACTGAAGTTATAAATTTGATGCATCCTGTGATGTCTCCTAGCACGCGTATTTCCTTTAAAGGTTCCACCAAATTCTTAACAGAAATTTGCACACCAGCAAAGCTAGAAAGGATGATCACATTCTTTAGGAAGGAACTTAGTATTCACAACATCATGCTATTTTACTGCTATAACTTAAACTGCAGTTCTCTTAAGCTAGAAATTGCTGTCTACAAACTGAATGGGAACTAGTCCCAAATACTGAAGTAATCTGGAACAACAGGTTTTTCTAACCTCTGGCACAAGATGTGTGTTTGCATGAGATACAAAACAGGTTCATGACACTACTTTATTCTCACTAGGCCATTCTCTAGAAGGGATTTTCATGGCTTGCCTCTTCATTGTCTTTCCACTGATCATTCTTAACAGCTTAAAACCCCTCTCCATTTCTACCATGGCCGTGCCACCGTAGGCGGGACTGGCACCACCTTGCATTTGCAGTAAGAACAACATCATTAATTAGAAAAGGTTTACATTGGTAATTACCGGAAACATTTGCCACTTATGTATAAATTTATTTTCCTTAATTGAATTTTGATATTTCTATGCTCCTGCGGTTGTCCGGAAGAAAGCATTCAGTGTTCAACAGTTCCGTCAAAGTTGTTCATACATACCACGTACGTATATTAGCTAAGTATTTTCTCATAATTAGCAAACATTTACTCTTTTGTTATGCTTGTACAAAAAAAAATTCTGAAGTAAAAAAAGTTAAGAAGTGATATATAAAGTTGTAATCTTCAAACTCTGAGTTTTTTTTACACTTTGGTTTACTTTATTTTCCCCCTAATGTTAAGAAACTAAACTATTACAGTAACGTTTTTTTTTTGCAAAAAGAAAAAAAGAAATTATAAAAGTTACTCTTTCCGTCTCATAGTGCTTATTTGAGTTTGGTCATAAATTTTAAGAAAAAAAATTATATGAGTTAAAAGTAGATAAGACTGTGAATAAATAGATTTGAAAAACGTGAATGTGATGTGAGAGCAGAAAATATTTTATTTAAAAAATGATAACTATATTTATTTTGGGACCGAGAAGTATTTTATCGAGAAAAAAAGGAGGAAGTACTATTGGATTGGGCCTTGGATTGGATTAGTTTAGAGTCATTGACCCACAGACTGGAGATGAGAACGAGTCACGGCCTCCATCAAAAACCAGCGTTAGCAGTAGCAGTAATCTTCTTTTCAGACTCCCGTC
>JAWWMW010033327.1:0-17436 GCA_035048345.1 Echeveria elegans
AAAGGGATCCAACACATCTCCAATCACCCTCCCTACAACCAATGAATCTACTGATCGCTCCCTTCTCATTCCTTGTCTTAAATGTAAAATGCAACTCTTTATCCACAGATAAATGCATAGGTGGGAGGCACACTTCAGTTACACAGATTTCTGGAACAGGTCAGACTACCGTATGCGTGTAGGACTTTCTGATGCGTCACTTAATCTTTGCTCACTTCCTTGCAGGTAATAATCAGTAAGACTCGACGCTCTTTATTTGTAGTACAAGTACCAGTAGGTAATATACCATCTAAAGAAATATATCATCTTAGCATATACAGTAGTTTTAAAAGTGCATTCCTTTTTCTAATATCTTCTATGTTGATCGATTAGTAGTACTCAAGTGGACCTGCACTCTGTTATGTCCTCGTCAAATTCCCATGCCAGTTGGAATTTACATCGACCCTTAAACTCCCCATTTCCACAAAATTACACAGTCCATGTCAGAATATTATTGCTGAAATTCAAGAAAAGCTGAACAAAAAATGAAGATGACTGCTAACAAAGGGGTAAGTCGTAGAAGAAACATTTCGACGCAATGTCAACTGAGATACTAGGGTTCAGAATACTCGAGACTCGAATGGGGAAAGCGGGACGGTCGAGATAGCATATCATTCTTGGGTATTTCATGGGTTGAAATGGTAAAGAGGTAAAGGATGAAGTGGCGGAACCCATTTTGATATTCCTGGTGCACTCATCATACCTCTTAGAAAAGATCTTCATGTCTTTCCATGTTTATCGTGCAGGGTAAGTAGTTCCACAGGACCACTCCCTTGTTCCACTTGTAGCATCTTTTAACTTTTATTTCATCATCATAATCACTTTGTCCGGTTGACCTGAAGGATATTTGTGCTCCTATAAGTCATTACTAATGTTCTAACACAGAGATATTAAAGCTACACCGTTTTAGCTCGCGATTACGCCTTTTACTAATGCCAAATCAAACGATAATAAAGTCGTTAGTCATGACAAACAGCCGTTACATTTTATAGACTGCTAGGTGATGATCAATTCGTTAGCTACGCAAATTACCTGTTTGCCTACTACATTCGTCCCATCAAATAGGCGGGCAAAGGTGGCTGGACTCTGGAGCATTATCAATCCCATGTTTTCATGTCTTCAATATAAACAATCTTGCCCTGTTTAAAGTTGCTAGTGATGTGCTCGAGGAACTGTGGGAATAGATAGATGGACATAATCGCTTTGCAGGAATCCCCCTCTTCATTGTCAATCTTTTGGGTACAAGAGTATGCTGTTTTGAGATATCATGTCGCATACCGCGATTCGGACTTGTACTCTCATGTTTAGAATTACTGCATCCAGCATCGGCCCTCCAACATTATCAAAATATATGTCTATTCCTTTTGGAAAGTATCTGCATTGGTTGGTTGAATACAAGAAATATACACACCTATGAAAGAGCTTAGCTTTTATCAATTTACAAAAAAAAAAAAAAAAAAAAAAAATTCCAACTTCAGTTCAAGTTCTGCATATGACTGATTCAAGTCATTTCTGTTTTTCAAAATTCTTTAAAACAGAATCAGATATTTGCTTTCTTTGAAAATATATACCCTAAAAGAAAATACAATATATGAACAAATGATATGTTCAGAAACTTGCATGAAGAGCAAATGAACACAGAACAATTTGTGGATGACAGATCTCAGTTTTAAGGCTGCATCCAAATCCTTTTCTTCTTCTTTAATGCGAAGTTTATTTTTAAGGATATCAACCTGACACATACAATTTAGTTGTCACCATCAGTTGAAGTGCTTTGCAAGCTGATGCACTCAGTCAAGGGCACTAAACAAACAGTTTCCATTTCAAAAATAATAACTATCATTTGTTGCAAAACAATTTGACCAAATTAACGTGCCACTCCTGAGTCCTGACTCTAAAAGCAAAAGGATGTAAAACACTTGCATCTGAAAATGTGTGTACCAATGGAACATTTGTGTAATGTAAATGCGACTAAAATGGTGAATATCAATACAAGGGCTCAGAAGTAACCTTTTCGCCAGATCCCGGCACTTCGAACGACATAACAACCGTGTAACTTGGCAAGCTGACCAACCACTTGACCCACAGCACCAGATGCAGCAGATATAAAAACACGCTCCCCCTTTCTTAGGAGAGCAAACCTCATAAAATCCGGCATACCTGTCGCACAAGAAAATTCAGAGAAACATTGTTATTCATAGAATACCATGATTCTCGAATATTTGTACATGTATTACACTAAGATGAAATTCAATCGCTAAGGTATTTCATTTATGCATGAGTTTACTTTGATTCATTTGGTGATATGAGAAATTCACTAAAATGGGTTAGGATTCTTGGGATTTTAGTAAATATAAGGTGACCGAATTTCAATTCACTAAATCTTCCATAATATGAAACTGAAATGTAACCCACCAAGAACACCAACATGGTAGGTCAAGGGTAAATCAAACTGCGTAATTTTCCTCAAATCATGAGTCCCCTCGATCAAACTATATTCTTCCCAACCACTGATCCATTAATAGCCTTGCTCACTCTGAATGAACTTGGGATAATCAGAGTGAACAACCTTGCTCACTCTGATTCCTCTAATAGCCTGCAAAACAACAAACACTAATAAATAAAAGATCTATTGAATTTGTGCTAGCCGTATACTGGGTTACACTTCTGCCAGAGTGTCACGGTTGTGTAATCCAATATAAAAATCAAATTTCTTTCAGCAAATCGATGTGCCACAACATCTAAAGCTACAAAACACACTCAAACTACACCATACGTCCATACCCAAGTAGACATTTACTCAAACAACTTCAGGAAGAAACAACTTTACCTCACAAGAACAAAAGGAGAAACATAAGGGCATATGCATCGGTGAAGTGTTAGAGAAGGTGCTAAAGGAAGTGCAAATTTTAAAAAAAGTAGATTATGTGAGATAAAAGTAGATAAGAGAATGTGTGAAAAGTAAATAGATTGGAGAGAGAATGTGTTAAAGGGAACTATATTTTGATACAAAGGGAGTACATTCTTTTATTAAAGCACAAAATGAGAGAGGATGTGTTAGAAGAGGTGCTAGATTTTGTGCTTTAATTGAAGAAAATGAGAGAAAATATTAAATGAGGAGGTGATACATTTTTGGTATCGATGCATATGCTCTATTTTGTGTTGATTTTGAAGAAAATAAGAGAAAGCGGTAAAGGAGGAGGCCTTGAAACAAATAAAAATGGATAAGTATAGTGAGATGGAATGATCACGACCACAGACCACAGACCACAGACCCCAGACCAAATCCAAATAGAGTATAAATACCTGATTGCCAACAAAAATTCGTAAAACAATCGTCTGGGCCAGCTCATTTTCTCCGCTCTTCGGATCCAAATCCGAATCCGAACTCGGGCGTTGTCACGCAACTGACTGATCTGCAAATCAGGAACGAGATCTCTCATTCGCTGCACCTGCATCCTGCACTGCACTCATCCAAACTAGTCGATGCGTTTCTTCTGTACCTTGACAGATCGAGTGTGTCGTCCGCCGAATGAAGCGGCAGATCTAGCCACCGCCAGTACGAGTTTTAGACTGTAGTGTGAATCCATCGAGTATGAAGGTGGACGGAGGAGACGTGTTCAGAGCGCCTTTGGTTAGAGTAGCGGGTTTTGTGTTAGTGGCAATGACCTTCTTCTACCTTGGGAAGCATTGGTCGGATGGGTATCAGCAGTTGGTCTTTTTTAATTCAGGTTCGGGTACTACTGGTGGTGTCAGGGTTGGAGGAAGCCCTAGTGTAGGGATATCTCCCAATTTCAACAAATCCTTTGACGTGGATTCCTTGATTCACAATAATGAAACGGAGACTGTTAAGGAGAAAGCTTTAGATCCCGGTCAAGAGACGGTTGCAGCATCCCCGCCCCCACCGCCACGGGAGCCGGGTATGAAGAGGTTTGGCATTGTTGATGGAAATGGGACTATGACTGCTGATTTTGAGATTGGGGAATTTGATTCGGCAGCTGTTGAGAATTGGAACAATGGAACTGGGGAAGCGCAGGATGGTGATGATGATGGGGAAAAGAGTGAGGATTTTAGTATTGCCAAGTTTCCTGTGTGTAGTTCCAGTATGAGGGAGTATATACCCTGTTTGGATAATGTGGAGGCAATTAGTAAACTTGAGTCTACAGAGAAAGGGGAGAGATTTGAGAGGCACTGCCCTGAAAAGGACAAGGGTTTAAACTGCTTGGTTCCGCCTCCAAAGGGTTACAAAACCCCAATCCCGTGGCCACAAAGCCGAGACGAGGTACTGGAGAGTTTCATTTTTGTGATATGCATCATGTGTTTCGGCTATTAAAATATGTTATTCTCATTGAGTTCGGCATTTTAGTTACTGAAGCCAATACCTTACTATATGTGTTTAAATAGTGTATTATGCAGACATGTTCGCTTAATGAAAGTATCCAGGTTAAATAATCAATTTTGTGTCGGTGGTGCAGGTATGGTTCAACAACGTTCCGCACACAAAGCTAGTTGAAGACAAAGGGGGGCAAAACTGGATTACAGTTGCGAAAGATAAATTCAAATTTCCTGGAGGTGGCACACAATTTATTCATGGGGCCGACCAATACATTGATCAGATTTCACAGGTTAGATGAAAGGAAATTTTTTCCTAGACCTAGTATTTGCCTTGATTTCAAGATTTCAGATATCTAGCTTGTGCTTGCAGATGATTCCAGAGATAGCTTTTGGCCGTAACACCAGTGTTGTTTTAGATGTTGGATGTGGTGTAGCCAGTTTTGGTGCTTACTTGTTTTCGCATAATGTCACAACTCTGTCCATAGCTCCAAAAGATGTTCATGAAAATCAAATTCAATTTGCTTTAGAACGTGGAGTCCCTGCAATGGTGGCTGCATTTGCGACCAAGAGATTGATGTACCCTAGCCAAGCATTTGATATGATACATTGCTCAAGATGTCGAATTAATTGGACCCGTGATGGTGAGTCAAGCATATTTCTCATCATGATTCCTCAATTCATGTCACTTTACTTAACGCAAGAAGCTTTTATGATCTGGAAGATCATAGTGGTGCTTATTAGTATTATTCATGGGTTTGTAATTGCACTTGATCTTCTCAATAACATTACTTTGCTCCCAGTTGACTATGAAGCGATTGATGTTATTTTGTTTTCTGTTACTTCGAAGATGGAATTCTGCTACTTGAGGTTGACAGAATGCTTCGCGCGGGAAGATATTTTGTTTGGGCAGCACAACCAGTTTATAAGCATGAAGAGGCCTTGGAAAAGCAATGGGAAGGTACAAACATAAGAAAATATTATAGGCATCCAAATTGATGCAATTACTTGTAAGCTTTGTATATGAAGTGTTGCGGTATTAAGGAACCAAGTTCGTCTAGTTCTTGTGCAGTTGACCTGTCCTGATGCTGGGTCAAAATGTCCGCCATTATTAGGATTTTTAGGCAATAATCTCTAGGTTAGAGTTTGGAAGCTTGGCTCACCTTTATTTATAATGAGCCATCTCAATGGCATGTAAGACTTGTAAATGAAAAATATATATGTGCACCATGTTATGATTTGTCTCCATCTATCTATTGTTGCGTATGCTTCAGTTTTGCACACTCCTTGACACGTGGCTTGCTTTCACGGTTTCAGAAATGCTTGACCTGACTACTCGTTTGTGCTGGAATCTTGTGAAGAAAGAGGGATATATTGCAATATGGCAGAAGCCTATGAATAACAGCTGCTATCTGAATCGAGCAGAAGGCACCAAGCCCCCACTATGTGATCCTGATGATAATCCAGACAGTGTTTGGTATGCTTTCATCGTTTAATATCGAAATTCTAAAATATGTGATGAACTTAGTGCTGCTATGGGACAACCAGCTGACCACTGTCGCTGCTTAGGCTAAATATTCAATGTGCTTGTGCATTCCATCAAATAGTCATACTAAGTACACATGTCGATGCGAGACATTCATAGTGTGGTTGTAATTGTACATGTATGGTACTATTTTTGATGATGTTGATCTTAGGTATGTTGAGCTCAAGGCTTGTATCACTAGATTGCCGGAAAATGGCTATGGAGCAAATGTTAGCTTTTGGCCAGAGCGGCTGGTATCACCACCGGATAGACTCCAGTCTGTGCAGCTTGACGCATACATATCAAGGAATGAACTGTTCAATGCAGAAATGAAATACTGGATGGAGATAGTATCAGGCTATGTCCGTGTTTTCCGCTGGAAAGAAATACGAATGAGAAATGTGCTAGACATGAAGGCTGGATACGGCGGGTGAGTTGCTGTTTGATGTATAATTGAAAGTTGATACTTATTATGGTTGATTTTTCCTTTATTCACCCAGTTTTTGTCGCAGCTTTGCAGCAGCTTTGCTTGATCAAAATATAGATGGCTGGGTTCTGAATGTTGTACCTGTCAGTGGACCCAATACGTTGCCTGTTATATATGATCGTGGGCTGATTGGTGTAATGCATGACTGGTATTCTATTTAAAATGTTTTCCGTTATGGTTTTTAGACGACTTAAATATGACATTGATTAATTGTAGGAAACTATTGCTCACCTAGGCTCACTTTAATTCTCTAGCCATTTTGGGCTTCACTGACAAGGCTATTATTTGATATGTAGGTGTGAATCCTTTGACACATATCCAAGGACATATGATTTTTTGCATGCATCTGGTCTCTTTTCCATCGAGCGTAAAAGGTTGGTACATCTAGTTCAATAGAGAATACTTGATTATTGTCATGCTTAGTATGCATTAGCGTCTGAAAAGACATTGAAGTTTTAATTGTTTTTAAGTAACTGAAGCGAGACTGTGCCTTTTTTGAACCTCTAATATGAATGCATTCAAGATTGAACAACTTACAACTGTGAGATAAGTGTTAACAGGTTGCCCTGGCCTCCTAATCGTACATTACTTAAACCAACAAACCAAAGAACTGAGGTTTCTTCGTATGCATTCAGTAAACCATTATCATCCGAAAATGACCGCATACATCATTTTGCTCCTCTTATGATTACAGGTGCAATATGTCAAGCATAATGCTTGAGATGAACAGGATCTTGAGGCCTGGGGGGCAGGCCTACATTAGGGACACAGTTTCAGTAATGAAAGTGGTCGAGCCCATTGCAAAGGCCATGGGATGGGGGACCGACTTGCGGGAAACTGGAGAGGGTCCTCATGCAAGTTACAGAGTGTTAAGATGCGACAAGCATTAACGGTCACACAGCTAAATACATAGAGTAACACCATTATCGTTAGGAATATTGAGCAAAATGCTGCACCAAATATAATCTTATCACATCCGGGTAAATGATTATAAGCTCAAGTTTCTGTGAGGTGTAGAAACTCTTTACTCCTAGCAACTAGTCTTTGCGGAGTAAATACAAGATAGGGAATGGTGGTAACTTCGCAGGGTGTAGCAAATCCCAGTCCCCCAGGTTCTTTTAGTGTGTTTATTGACAATAGTATAGTTCAGCTGGAGTCCCAAACCCCTCCCATAGTTCCTGATGTATCATCTATCACATTGTTTTCCATTGATTGATTTATGGCTTTGTTGTCAAAACTCTCTTCGTGTGGGTGTGGCTGAAAGCCTGAAACCTTTACCTTGTTGGGTAGCGGCCCCAGCCTCTCATCATGAACCTTGTTCTCGCCGGCCCATACAGCCCCATCGTCACGTTGTAAACGGTCGTTGTCTAGCCAGGCGTGAATCTCGGCGAACGATGTCGTAATGAAGCCAAACTACCAGAGAAGTTTCAGAGTCATGAATATAACCAAGAGTTCAGAACAGAACAGAAGAGAGCAGTGGAGGTGCAGTGGACACACGAGTACAACCTTGTTCACGTTCATGTCTGACACAATTGAAACCCACCAGCTAATCCCTATTTACTAACTGTAACAATGTGAAATGCCTTTAAATTGTTACACAAAACAAACCACTTGCAACACTCCCGAAGCATCTGCAAATTTCAATCTCTGAAAGGCAATATGTGCACTTTCCATTTCAAGCAACCAAATAGTACAAATGTCAAACAGTGTTAAAGAAGGCCATGGCGGGTAAAACGCATAATCTGTCCACTGAATTTTACAGTCCATTCCCGTTAAAGCCATTAGCCTATGTTTATTACAGTCTACCTTTTCGACATCAGTACATCTTTTTCTTTTTGAGATCTGAGCATTTGAGCAATAGCAACAACTCCGCCCATTCAATAACCATCTATCCTTTCTTATTAGCAGTCCATTTTCTAAGTATGTGAATCGACAAATCAAAAGCCATAAGAATAAAATAGCTTATAATAATTGAAGTGGTGCAGTGCAGTTTTGCTTGTGGGTCTGTTCATTGTAGTTTAGTGATACTAAGTACAGAGGAAAAAACACAAGACATGACTTCCCCCTGTCTGCTACATTACACTATATGAGTTGCTCCTTGTAATTCTTTATTTATATTATGTATATTTTTATATTTTTCAACTCAGAACAAAGCCTAAGATGTTTAATTCAATGTTTTATTGGATTAATGACGTGTGACATCATTTGAAGCAAAACTGAAGATGAAGTTGTGGGTGAAGCTGATGATAATGAAGATGAAGCTACAACTCAGCTCGTAAGATCACAGAATCACAGATTCCTGAATTAAGTACGGAAGCAATTGCGAATGATTTCTTAAAAGCAAGCGGAGTACCTCGACTTACTAAAGCGTACATTAGAAGTCGACCCAAAAGAAGGAAATTAGTTCGGAGTTAGTATTTGACAATATTTCCAAAAAATATCAAATTAAGAAACTTTCCTAAACTCCAAGATATTCGGATTCTAGTGTTACTCGGATTTAGAATTTCGTCCAATTTTCCTAATCTGAATAGGAAATTGACAGAGCGCCCTTTACGCATATAAATACAAAAGCAGACTCTCAAGGACGACATCAATTTCATAAGCTTAAGTCAAAATCTTATGCAAACACCTTGAAGTCGAGTCCATATCTTTTGAAGAAGGTTGCGGGAAATCGTTCCTAGTTGCGTGGGCAACTAGACAACTGAAGAAGATCAGTTGTGCGCAAGATTGTTCCTAGTTGAGAGACCAACTAGTCAACTGAATGAGATCAGTTGACAAGGCAAGAAGCCCTTGAGCAGACTAGCTAGCTATACTGCTGGAATTTGGTAGTATAGGTAGTGAATTGTGAGTTGAGTGAATCTTGTAAAGGTTGCTAGGATAAGCATAAAAGATCATTGTACAAGTTATAAGAATTCAATAAGAGAACACTACTGAGCTAGACTCTCCACAGTAGAATAATTGTCGAAGTGGGTTAACAAATTGTGTTGTTTTTACATTGTGTTTAAAGCTTCAGTTGCAACACGACGTACTGCTGGCGCTACAAGTGCACCTGGGAAACACGTTTTATCATACACCAACAAAATATCAAATGGTGAATCATAACTATCATCAGTTATATGGATATGGATTACTTGTTTCACCGAGAGCTTCAATTTGTTGAGATGGACTTTGTAGGATGCCTAGATTATTGCATGTGAGGTTTTAGAATAGAGTAAATTAGTTTTAAACACCTTTATTCGCGAAATTTAGATATTAATATCCCTTATTTAAACATTTAGATTTAAACACATCATATTCGTCATCTTTTTGAAAGTTGTCACCTCCAACCAAATGTCAACTTTAAAAAACCTTTAAAATATAAAAACTTTAAAAATTCAAAACTTCGTAAAAATAATAAACAAAATGCAACCATTTAATAAAATTTTGTATAAAAATTTTTTGCATTAAAATTATTTTTGTATAAATTTATTTTGATATTTTAAATATGTAAACAAAAAAGTAACACAAGATTTTAATGAAAATATAAACAAAATGTTCAATAGTTTGTCATTTTGATTTAATATGTCTCTGAATTTTTACAAAAATTTTAGATTTTGTTTGCTATGATTATATATATACTATGAGAAATTCAAGCTTTGTGAAACATTTAAACTTAAATTTAATAAAACAAAATTTAAAAAATTCATAAAAATTCAGAGACTTACATAATCAAAATGACAAACTATTGGAAATTTTGTTTATATTTTTTATAAAAGTTTGTTCTACATTTTGGTAAATATTTAAAATATAAAATTAAATTTATACAAAATATTCTTAATGCATAATTTTTTTATTGAAAGTGTTACTAAAGGGTTGCATTTTGCTTATCGGTTCTAAAAAGTTTTGAATTTTTTTAAAGTTTTTTTGATTTTTTAAAGATTTTTGTAAAGTTGACATTTGGTCTTTCCAAAAAAAATGACGAATAGGAGGTGTTTAAATCCAAATATTTAAATAAGGGTGTTAATGTTTAAATTTCGTGAATAAAGAGTGTTTAAAAGTAATTTACTCTTTAGAATAATAAGAGAATATTAAGAAGGAATACGAATGAATGCAAACAGTCGAAATAGTGCAATTGGAAGGATGATTAAATATATGCTTTGATGTTCTTCTTCTGGTTAAAATAACAGAACTAATTAAATTAAACATTTGAAGCTTCATGTCTCTTTCAGCAACAACCTTAATTAACAAGTACTTCTTCCTAGCTTGCTGATGCTTGCTTTACCTTCTGTCTGCACCACCAGATCAGAAGCACCTTGTCAGAATATGAAGATTCAGACACCAAGTCTAAGTTCAAGATCTAATTCTTCCATCAACCTCATTTTGACTCCTCCAAGATCATGATCACCTTCATGATGTAACAAAAGTGTAGCTGACTGAACCACTAGACATGGATCCACTAAAACGATGTTACCTGACTTCAGCCTCTTGCACTTACTATTTGCAGCAGAAAGAACCTCATCCAAACTCAACCCCATGCACAACTTTGTGCTAACATGTAATTCCTTATCTTCATTTTCAGTCTCCCAGACGCCAATAGACTTCTTCCTTGCATGATGATCTCCAGATTCATCATATGGTGATTTACCCTCAGTACTAGTTGGGAATGTTATGGTACTTTGTTGGAGTATTACTGAGTTTGCATGTTGTTGCTGCTGATCAATAAGGTTTGTTTCGCTACTACGAGGACTAAGAGCTTGCTTGAGTCTAGCTCTATCCCTTCGGTGCACGTTCATGTGGCCACCCAATGCCTGGGCTGACTTGAACTCTCTTCTACAGAAACTACAAGTATATGACCGTGGTGGCCATATGAACCCTCCAAGACCTCTGGCTGCATCCTCAGCAAACGCTCGTTCCTCCCATGACTCGTAGTACTGATCAATACCTGAAGAAGCCGCCGCTCTCCCTCTTGGTACCAATACCTGCTGCCTATAATTCAGCGACATCATATACTTGTCCTGATGATGCTCAATCATATCACCATGATCCATGGAGCTCAAAACGCGTAAAAGGATGTATATGTGTTGAGCTTCTCTCTTTGTATTTGCAAAACAGTACTAATAACCAAATAAGCAAATGAAGTAAAACTGATTTCTGAATGAATGTGAGTTGTGACTACTAGCTAGTTTTGAGGTTGAGCAGAGGACTTGAGAGGTTTAATAAGAAGATGGAGATGGGGTTAAATGGGTGCAGTTGAATATTCAAATTGAATGCATGAAAGCAACTAGAGAATCTTTAGAGGAAGGAGAAAAATGTTCAAGTAGGATGAGCGCTTGTTTCTAGCTTTTTGCCCGCTTAGTGTCTTTTGGTTTTGGTGAACCTTCAATTCCTCTTGGTTTTTACTTGGTTTCCATCCTATCTCATATTAGCATTCTTTTTTTAGATACTGTTCAGTAAAGTCCATCTAATTAGATTCCTATTTTTTCATTGCTCTCTCTATAGGTAATGATCAGTGATCACTATTGTCATCCATTAGGGCATGTTTACCTCAAAGCAGTAACCATCGTGCTACCTTTGTTACTCATATTTATGTGTAATGAGAGTGCTCATCCACGTTAGTTAACATTTCACTGGACTATTTCACACACATAGCGAGGTTCCGCTCATGTACATTGAAAAGTTCGATAGCACTCGTTCGCTCGTGACACAATTTCAGCCATACAATAACAAAAATTAATGATTGCATTTGAGAGTCACATACATTCAGTGTTGAATTTCAACCCGTTCATATATGAATACAGTTCCATCTCGACTCATAAGCTCAAGCTTGTGAGTCATGGTTCCATATCTATATATAAGCTAGCCATTTATTTCTCTTATAGGCAATGTGAGACATTTCTTCAATTGTATTTCTCAACACTCTCCCTCAACTGGAGAAATGGCACGCAATTCCCCCTCGAGTGTAGCTTCGTAGGTAGCGTCCCTTGCGACTCCCTCCTCTAAGGTCCTTGACCTACGCAACTCTCTTCGTCGCCCCCGCGACTCTACTGGCCCTGCCAGTGCTTGCCGTCTGCAATTCTTTTTTAAGTTGTCAAAGCATCTCCCTTAACTTTGGGGGTACTTTTCTTCTCGTTATTTCAACCATCATATATAGCATGCCCCACACGCTTCATACTCATCCCGGATCACACCATGGGCTCTGATACCATTTTGAATTTCGACCTGCTCATATATGAATACGGTTCCATCTCGACACATAATGCGATTAATTTCCTCAAGCCATTGCTAATGTTGGATTTTAACCTAGGCAATTCATACAATTAGACATCCCAATCAATGCTAACAAATTAACATGAGCATATGACGATAAGGACATGTAGAATTGAATAAATCACATGACAAACATTACTAATTATTCATTCATCGCACGAATTGAGTTTGGATACAACAGAGGATCCGTAGGATCCTGAAACAATACGACTACTCACTATTCATGATAAGACAACACAAGAATAATGAGTTGAGAAGAGATGAGAATGATAAAACCGATTTTTTTCTATGTCTCCTTCTCCTAGTCGTGCTTCTCCTCTCTTCCTTCACAAAAGCAATCAGCCGTGAGCTGCTCCTCCTAGCTGCTGCCGACTGCCTTTTCACGCTGCTGCAAGCAGCTTTTAGAGTAGGGTTTAGTTTTGGGCCTGACTTGGGCTTAAGTAAATGGAAGCTCGGTCCACGGTTGCATTTCCTGGACAGATTTCTGTTCATCATTTTTTGACCTTATAACGTCCGAATTAATTCTTCATGTCAACATGAAAGTTGTGGTATTTTCTGTCAGCTTTCCAACGCAATTTGTTTCGCTTCAATCGGACTACCGATGCTCTCTATAGAATTTTTACAAACTCAAAAGGTCCTGAAACGCTTCCTGGGCTTGCACTGCACATCTGATCTAACTTCGTCTGCTATTTTGATCCTTTTAGCCTTTGAATTCAGATTTCATGTAAAAAAAAGTTGTAGATCTTCGAGTCCTCTTTCTAACAAGTTATCATTCATTGAAATCGGACACTCGAGGTGAATTTGACAAGCTTTTGAAAGAGTAAAGGTCAAACTGTCCAGTTTTTACGTATTTTACTCGTTTTACTTCCAAAGAACATCAAATTTTTTTATTTGGAGATAAATACCCCGAAACACTAAATAAAGTAGTGAGATAGCGACAAATATTCGTAAAAACTACTAGAATTCATAAGTAATAGAGTGGATAATTCGTCAATAAATTGATTCATAAAAAACCTAGCTCAATTTCGAAACACACGAGAGGAAATTTTGTGAGACTAGTCTAGCCGGTTTCAAGACATCCTTGCTTCGGATTTTGTGTGTGTGTGATAGTAGAGGGGAGTCATCTTTTGGCAGTCCCTATACGCTTATTTCGAGTCCTGATCAGCATTCAAAACAAGAGGTTACTCATTCCATTCCAAAGAAGAAAGCTTGATCATCAAAGGTATGAAAATTGAAACCCTAAAATTGTTTCTATATTGATTGGTAGTTTCGATCTTGTAATATTTTGTATCAAAATTCTTATTTTCCGCCTTTGACATGAATTGATTAACTTCATACGAAACCCAACAGATTGTTCCCAGCTATCTTTTCAACAATGTTAAAAACTTTGGTGGGGGTTAACTTCATGATTCCTCCTCCGCTTACTTATTCCATCTTTGCTCGACCGTTCTCATCCATCCCATCGTAGAATGCTGACAGCAACTCTCATTTGTTGAATCTGTGATGCGGATGCGGACAATCACGCAATAAGGCACAAAATCTTTTATAAGCCTCATAAAATGATTCATTATCGAATTAGACATAATTACTTATTTGTCCTTATCTTCTTCACTTTAGACGGCGGAAAGAATTGCTTAACAAAGGCTTGAGCCAGCTCATCCCAAGTTCGGAATGAGTTAGGCTCGTGACTTTGTAACCAATCTTTAGCTTTACCCATCACAGAAAATGGAAAAAAATTTATGTGCACGACGCTTGTGGTATCCCTGCATTCTTGTAAGTACGACACATTTCTGTGATATTACTTAAATGATAATGTGGATTACCGTATCTATTGAAAGGATCGTTCTTAATCATGTGTACAAGACCGTCTTTGACCTTGAAGTCATAACATTTACCTTCCGGAATGTAGATTGGTGAATCGTAATTCCCGATGGTTGGGGTAGTGTAATCTCCGACGGGCCTTTCCATATTAGCTCCTCTATAGGGTCGAGCTTCTTGTCTTTGGGCGACAACTCCCCTTTGGGCGAACTTGCTGGTTTCCTTGGTTGGCTTGTTGAAAGATCACCGGATCATGGTCGAGTTGGTGCTCCATTTGAATTAGCACATCTAAAAGGATGGGTGGTGGATTGTTCGTCGCACAAACTTCTCTTCTAACTGATGCAGAAGTAGGTTGTGTAGAATCCGAGCTGGAGTTTGCCTTATCCTTGTTCTTTGCTTTTGCCCTTGTGTGCATTCAAACACCTACAAAAGCATTTTAAGGTGTTTTAAGCTAACAAATTAAAACAAAATTTTCGAACAAGTAAACTTTCGCATGAAATTATTTTTTATGATTTTATATCATAAAAGAACTATCAAGAAAAATAAATAGAAAATAAACTAAGTTTAAAAATTATTTCCTGGCAACGACGCCATTTTGCCATGGGTAGTATAGTGCTGTCACGAATATGTCAAACAAAATTTATAGAGAAAATAGGGGTGACCTAGTCTCGAACCCAAGGGAACAGTGGAAATTCAGATTTATAAACTACTCATCAACTAAACGGTTCTAAAGGTTTGGGGTTCAAATTCAGGTTGGTAACAAGTGGTATAAATAAACAAGTGAAAAGAAAGATGACTAGGGCGTGACTTCACTGACGGCACTCATGAATTTCATAAAACAATTTATAAAATAATGTAGAACGATTTTATATAGGTCTGGCTAAGAGTACTTAACTTTATAAAATATTAGTTTGGGTCTTGACAAGTTCACAAATGTTCTTCCCCAAATCAAAGTACTAAACTAATAGTCTGGGTTCACAAACGTTCTTCCCCAAAATTCAAGTACTTTTGCAATGAGGGCTATCCTAGGTTTATGAACGTTCTTCCGTGGAACTAAAACTACTCAAACAATTCTATTAGGTTCACAAACGTTATTCCCTAACGCATGACATAAGCATAAGTTAAATACATTTCATTCAACCAAAAATCATTCATAAAATGTATGTAAAATTCATTCAATCATTCATGACTACCCAAGGATCTGTTAGATCATTGTCATCAAAATAAAATACTCACTCATGTCGAGTGAGGAACAACAGATGATTCAAAATGAAATGTAAGTAAAAATAGAGAAAGGTTTAGAAAAGCTCAGTTTTGTTGTCGGGTCTTCAAGGTGTTGTATCTTTTTTTTTTTTCTTCATGGTCGAGCTGACATACTCGAGCAGAAATGAACTTGAAAATGGAAACAAACCAGTCGAGTAAGAGAAGAGAGAAAAGCTCTCTGATTTATTCTGGGATTTTTGGCCTGTTCAGGGCTCTCATTCTCCTCTCAATGAGCTCTCCTTTATAGGGTTTCCGAAGCCTCTTCCTTCCTCATCATTATGAGGGAATACTCTTCAAAACCCTTTCATTATGTTACTCCATGAACTCCCATCATAATGTCTCATGCCTCTTCGCTTCTTCACATAAATACTTCATTAAAATGCTTCTTGATGGTCAAGTAAACTGATTGCTTTTAATTGCTCGGGTTGAATTTTGGTCGAGCAAAAGCTGGTCGAGTACACCATTCCACTCGGTCAAGCAGGATTTGCTCGACCGAGCTTCTACCCTTTGTTTGTCTCCATTCAGTCTGATTCGGTCGTGTGAGTTCTCATACGGTCGAGTTAACCCTCTTTGTTAGCTCCACTTGGCCGAGTAAAATTCAGCTCGACCAAATTTGACCTTCAAACAGTGTGTTGACTTTGACTGTTCTATTGACCGAGCACAACTTGACCAAAAACTTTTGATTTTGCTCGATTAATCCTCATTTTTGCTATGTTTTGCTTCATGCCCCTTTAATCATCGGCAATTGTATTTATGCCTGAAATAACAACATGAGTATAAAATACTAGGGGTGAGCAGGACCCGGCCCGACAACTCGACCTGACCCGACCCGACGAACTTTGGACATGAGTCTGCTTATGGAATACAAGTATTTGGACGGGTTCGGGTTTGGGTTCGGGCCGCCCGACCCGACCCGAAGACCCGAGACAAAAAAATTATTATTCCCCATCCCCGGATTCGAATCCTCGCCACTCGAGTTCATTTAGCCGAATAAGTTTAAGTAGGCTAGTCTAATTACTTGTCCATATTTCCTTATAATTTAGTATAAACAATAAGTATTCTTTTTAAAATTTTAAAAACCCTAATTAGTCGACACTCGACATTCGACAAAAGACAATGGAATAATCAATTCTGAGTTTCTGATTCCGACAATCGACACTCGATTCTGTGTCGATACTCGATTCTGAGTTTCCAATTCTGACAAATGGCACGTCTGATTCGGTGTTGTGATTCCAGTCGAGCGCCGACACTCTGTTTCTTCTCTTCGATTCCGTATGATTCTGATGCCGCCAACCTTCAGTTTTTGTTGATTCCGACAATCGACACTCGACTCCATTTGTTGAACTTCTGATACAAAAGCTAAGTCTGATTCAGGGTTTAGCGATTCCGCTCCGCCAGTCAAGCGCCGACACTCCGTTTCTTATTTTCAATTCAGTCGGGCGCGGGTCTGATTTCTTAAGTCTTCAGTGTTTATCTTTCTTCCGATTCAGTATTTATTAAACTTTCAATTCAGTGTTATACTATTATTTTTGTTCCGATGAATCCGTTTGAGACAAGTCAGATTCTCCCCGAGGTTGGCCCGGTTCTCTCTGAGCCACGTCCGATTCTCGCTGAGCCAGGGCAGCCAGGTCCGATTGATATTGAGACTACAGCTACCAAAGCAGCTGAATCCGAACAAAATGCAGATGATGAAAGTGGTAAAAAAAGTCTTTGGTTTGGGATCATT
>JAWWMW010033541.1:0-17434 GCA_035048345.1 Echeveria elegans
GAATATTCTTCAACCTCATCCAATTGTCACGTGAGGGGAGGTGCATCGACCAAAACCACATCCGTTTACATTACTTGACTTTCATTTCGGAAAAAAAAATTAATTAATTAATTTACGTTAATGTTCGTGTTCCTCGTTTTTTTATCCACACGTGTCGACTGCTCCAACCCTAGGGGTACACATACTCACTTTAACTGACAAAACTCAGCCCTTCATTTATTTCAGGCTTAAATCGCGTGGCGTCCATACTCTGCATTAGCCGTCACTTTATCAAATCTCCGAAATTTAAAAATAAACTTAAATAATATTTCCTCCGTCCCATTATATAGTTCCCTTTTGTCCTAAAATATAAGTCTCATTTCTTAAATGGAATTTTTTTCACACACATTTACACTTTCTCCGATCTATTCATTTTCAACTCATTCTCTATACTGCTTTTAACTCACATAACATAATTTTCTTAAAAACTGTACCAAACTTCAAATGAATTTATAAAATGGGACGGAGGGAGTAAAAAAAATGGGGAGTGACGAGAGAGAAAACAGCTTGACGGTTAAATCATCGTCTTCCACAACACCCTCAGTTCGAAGAGAGAGAGAGAGAGCTGTGCTGCTGCGGGTAAGATTAAGAACGAAGTAGAAGCGGGTTTAGGTTTCCTTAGCTTCGAACTTTTTTTTATTTGCAATTTTCTGTAACTGATTTTTGTCTGCTGATTTTGATTAAAATTGTTTGTGCAGGCTTGAGTAACTGAAAGGAATAGTTGAAGATGTCGAGTGGTGAAGAATTTGTTTCTGTCGAGCTGCCCGCTCCTACTGCTTGGAAGAAACTGGTCTGACTCTGCCACCTGCTTTGATTTTGTGCTTTATTTGCTTATCTTGATTTTGTGTCTGGTGGAGTTGTTTGTGTTAATTTTGAATCTAGGGTTTGTTCTATATGGTGGCTTGGAGAAATTAGGGTTTTTGTTGAATTATTTGTGCTCTGCGACTGATTTAGGATTTATGTTGTGGGACGAGATTGGGCTCTGATGAGGAGCTGAATTTAAGGTTTTGCTAATTTTAAGATTTTGTCGTTGTTGTTGTAATTTAGGGCTTTTTTAGATTTATGGTTTCTAAGTGTAGGTCAATGGCAACTTTCGGCAATTTCCGAGAGCAGGTGTATTTTTTTGTTGGAAATAACACGGACTTCAGATTTGGTGTTGTGTGCTGTATGATTGCAAGTAGTTTTTTATTTAGAATTCAATTTCTGTATTTTTCATCCCACTTTTTTCGCGATGCGCCATTAATTAAGTTAGTTGGTGACCTTCTTTAGTATCGGACAGAATGGAAGATCCCCAGTCTCTGTAAATGAAACATGTGTTTTTCTATGAGTGGTGTCTGTAAGTACTGAGTCTGAGTGCTGATTTGTTAGTTATGCGGAGTATTTGAAACTTGTTTCTTGTTGGATGGGTTTAATTTAACATTTTCTGGAGAACCACAAAATGGACAGCCTGATTTGGCAGTTTTGGTGTTAAGCAAACAGTTGATTAGCAGGTTAGTTTGATTGGCGCCATTAACGCTCTATGTGAAGTCACTTTGACTGATTTCAAAGTATTCATATATTTTCAGTTCTTGGTTAATAGTCCAAGTTTAGCATATTAAATCTGGTAGCTGCATGAGTTCATACTTAATACATATTTCTTCACTTTCCGATTGTATATTTTTTGAGTTAGAAAGAACCTACTCTCAAGTTGGGGTTTTTTTGCCCTCTTTTTTTGTTTTTCATAAAATTGTTATACTCCGTATTGTTTACATTGGTGAAACAGTGGCACTAATTATGATTGACACACCCCTAAGTTGGTGTTACAATGAAGAAGTGGTTTTTAAATAGAATATTCGTTTACTTGATACCCATTTGAATGATTCACTGTTCTTGTTTTACCTATTTTACTTGATTTTATTAAGAACTTTAAAACAAACCCTCCGTTTAACTTAGCGTTGTCATGAAAAGGATCATATATATGTTATCACTTATCTCCATCGCAAGCTCCTCAAAAAGCTATTAGAGGTGCTTGATATGGTGCATTGCACTCGTGTTGGATGCATTTAATCTGTTTTTTTGGTAGGTTTTCTTCTGTCATTTTGCTCACTGGGGCTTGAGAAAATTTTCCTTGTTTAGATATTTGTGCCTCTGTATGTCTTACATCTAAGAGCATATCCATTGTTCATTAGGTGGCAAAACCAGGAATTTCTTTTTTAATTTTCAATTAATATTGTGGAGCCCACTTGGTTCATGGAAATATTGTGATGAAACATGAAAATGTCTAAAATTATTGGTATCGGATACGTAGTTTGTTGGTGAATTATTATTTTGTTTTTTGTTTTCCGAAATTTTAGCTGAACTGTGCAATGTTCTGCTTTGTTGATGGTCATTAATATTATCATGCATATATTTTGTTTTTTTGTTTTGTTAACCCAAAGTTCTGTCACATTCTAAATTTGCTGCATCATTTTTGTAGTTTTTCCCTAAGGCTGGGGGAACGCCAAAGAAGAGTGAGATAGTTTTCATTGCCCCAACAGGGGAGGAGATTAACAATCGGAAACAGCTGGAACAATACATAAAGTCTCACCCAGGGAATCCCCCTCTGTCACACTTTGACTGGGGAAATGGTGAGACACCTAGGAGGTCGTCTAGGATTAGTGAGAAGGTGAAAGCAAGTCCCTCTCCTGAAGTTGAACCAGGGAAAAAGCGTACCCGCAAGTCATCTAGTTTTAAGAAAGGTGGCAAGGAAAAAGAAATTTCTGGTGAAGAGAAGGCTCTACACAGTGATGAGAAGGACCCAGACATGAAAATGGAAGAAGCTGTTCAAGAGGAGGCCAAGGTGACGGTTGCAGGAGAAATTGAAGGCAACGATAAGGTTGAAAAGGAGGAGACTAAGATAACCGGTGCCGAAGAAACCCAGGGCGAAAAGGATGTCAAAGTGGAAGTGGAGACCAAAATAACCAGTGAAGAAGAAAAACAAGGTGAGAAAGATGCTGGTGTGCAAGTGGAGATGAAGATAACTAGTGGCGAAGAAGAACAGGGGGCTAAGGAAACTGAGAAACAAGAAGAGACAAAGTTGGATGATGCGGAGGATCACTTAACTCAGGAATCCGAAAAGAAAGAGCAGACTGATAAAGCAATTCCTGAGGAAACTGCTGTCATGGAAGTTGAAGACGGAAGTGACTCTAAAATCTCTGAAGAACCAAACCCAAAAGCTTCTGCTGATATCACAGATAATGAGAAGGGGCACGCCGTAAAACAATCAGTTGAAGAAGAAGCAAAAGTGGAGGTGCCCAAAGAAAATGGTGCCAATTCTGAGAAGGTGCAGCCTGAAGAGGCGAATGGTTCAGCTAATGGAGTTCCACCCGCAACTGAGACTAAAGACGAGCATGAAAAATCAGCATCTGCAGATGAGGGCATAAATCCAGCAGAGTATGGAAAATTCAACAACCAAATGGCACCCGCCCCGACTTCCATCAACTGTTAAACAATATATCAAGGTCTCACTGACTTATCAGCAATGCCTTATTTACTTTCTAGGAGGGCTGCCCCATTTACTGTTGTCCATGTTAGATATAATTTGTCAGTTGTGCAGTCAGAACTAATGAGTTGCTGCTTGTTCGACTAGGAACAACCTAGTACTTGTATAACGCACATCCAGGACTATGTTATGTCCTCGTCAGATGATACTACATATGTAATGGTTGTATTTGAATACTTCGTGGACGTCACAAATTATTGTATTGCATCCGAGTGGACTAGGATGCAATGACCTCTTTAGCTTGCTTCAGTTGCTGCTTATTGGTATCTTTCAGCCAAAAAGCAGAACTGTTTCTCTTCTCTCCTACAAGCAACTTGAAGAAACACTGCGAGACATGCCAAGAAAGGTATGTCCATTTGATTTAAGCTCTTAATGGGTATCAAAATGCGGAATGGCATACTTTTTGGAGAAAGGCAAGATACCAAAAAAAGGGAAGCAGCATCTGATGCCGATGTCCCTAAGGCCTCTCATAACTCTTCGTGCTAGTCCCAAAAAAGGGTAACTCACTAATTAATGATCCCTTAGATTCGACAACCATATGGCTGATCAAAAAACCTGAAGGGTACTAAAGTGCATTTTGGGATCAGGAGGATTCAACCAGACGATTATGTGTGGCGGCGAGCCAAGGGCAATGTTGAAGAGAAGAGCAGAGGAAAGGAAAGGCTGATTCCCCCATCTACACCATCCAGATATGCATTCCTAAGCATGAAATTCATCTTGATATATGCAAACTGAACTGCACTTGAAAACTTTTGAATTTCATGATTTTTCTTGCTGTGTGTGCAGCTCTGACCTTGATCTTCTCATTCACCAATGGAACTGATTGGGATGGTCCTTACAGACTGCAGTTTCAGCTCATAAAGCAACTGAAAAAGAAACCGATGGAATTCTTCAATGAACTGCATTGCCAGATTTGCTCTTTAGCTCTAATTATCTGAACTTTCAGTATTATGCTAAGCATTGCGAGGTGATTTTAGCGTTGAGTGTGAAGCCGCCGAATAATTATTGGGTCCGTCCTGCAATAATCTCTATTTAACATTATACTGTACATGTAATCCTTTATAGTGAAATTATAAATAAAAAACCTTAGTAGTTCGCGTGGACGTATGTTGCAAGAGACAATTAAATCACATTAAATTTCTATGTCGTTTACATTTCTCCAGTCGATCGTTGTTTGTGTGTTGATTTCTGCATGCGCGAGGGTTTTATCCCCGACACTGCGCAGGATTTGGCCCAAGAGCTGAGCAAGAAAGAAGCATGCGAGAAGGTGATATTTCCGGATACTGAAATTATCATCACCAGAATGGCTCTATGATAGGAAACTTGACAGTTGACGGGGTAAGCTTTAAAGTCGTAAATGTTCAAAGCTTTGAACATGGCTGCCTGTTCATTTACTGATCCAAGGAAAATGAATGCAGGGTGACAGATGCAACCTGAACCTTGTGACCGGGTGCATGGACCCTGGCTCGCCCTCTTTTGATCCTATGGCAAATGTTGACGATGGGTCTCGGATTCTGAGTCGGAGGATTAAATACCATGTCACGAGACCTGGAAAACAACTTTCCAACCAAGAACAATTCTGACTCAAATAGATACTGCAGAAAAAAGCTAAGAAAATAAACCTGTAAGATGTCTGCAAACCGTGTACGGCTGCGTTTACATAATATTTAAGAAACAAAATGCGAGCACCATAACTAATTGCTAAAAGAAATACCATAACTTCAGTAAAGAGTCTTGTCTACATAAACAGAACAACATGTAACGGGTATATGCATGTTGATTCCACCACTCTAAGCATCAGAACCATCCAAAGGTGTGGTTTTTTCCCCACTAGATTCCACATCAAATAGAAAAGATCGCAACAGCTACTTCATAACTTACAAGTACACCCACCTTCACAGTTTACACAATTACTACCCACCACCTTAGACCTACGACAATGGTTGAGTTCCCTTTAGTAAAAAATGGGAAGCGCCTGCCCTGACGTTGACTTCTCATTTTACCTCACCTTGCGGGCTGTTGGTCTGACCCAACTGCAGATGCACTGTCGTGGGTTGCTGAGTTCTCTAGAGCTGGCGTGGTGCCCCATTTTCCCTCGGACTCCAGTGGCTCCACGACAACAACTCCACCGTCAGAAAATCCCAATGCAAACTGATTTGGCTCGGAAGGGTGAGGTGCAACAACAGTTGGGAATGACTTTACGCTGTTATATATCACAAATGGATCTCAGATACAGATTAAAATTTACAAACGGTGCATCTTGTTGTTGATGACGTAGAGATGGATAGATCATAAGATTACCTGAGGTTAGATGGTATACAGCCGGTAACATTGATCAAACACTTAGGTCTCAGCGTAGTAGAGGTCAGAACAGCAACAGTTCCATCATCAAAGCTGGCATAAATTGATTGGCTATCACTCGAGTACACTGCATCTGTAATCTGGATGGCTGTCTCTCGCGGATACCACTATAAGATAACAAATCCAATTAGCTAGTGTCACACAATTTCAGAAAGGGTACTTGGAAAGCCCCACATAAATGAAACGCTGATGTGAGATTTGTCCATGTGCATGCGAACCTGCTTCAGGCACTCCAATTCTGGTGCTTTGTATAATGCTAGCTGTGTTTCATGAACAGCGAGAAAATGCAACTGATCCTGGTGAAACTGAATACGAGTAGGAGCAAGAGGAGATAAAACTTGGCCAGTAGGGATCTGCAAATGTTTGCTTGCCAACTTTTCCCATCCGTCCATGCTCCATACACACACCTAATATGATACAAAATCAGCCAACAAAAATGTAAGACTCGGATTATGCATTTTCCGCAAGAATTCACCCACCAGCGTAATTAGATTATGAAGGAAAACCAACAAGATAGATTCCTCTAACCAGATACTGATGGATACCAAGAGGGATACTGGTAACATTTCTAACTTGAAGGTTTGAGAAGCAGGAAAAAAAATCAGCTAGAGTCATCTAATAGGTTTGATTTTCCGCACCTGAGCATCAGCCCCAGATGATACAAGGACATTTAAGGTATTTGAAAATGCAAGTCCAGTTACTCTCTTTTCATGACCTTTGAGCTTGCTTTTTACCTAAAAATGTTTTCGATGAATGAGTAACGGCATATTAAAAGTCTGATATCACACTCCATCTAGAGTTTTATAAGTACCTCATCCACCCGAACATTGTATATCTGAACTGACGCATCTTCCATTCCAATGGCTACAATGTTATTATCTTGAGGGTGGAATGCAAGACATGTAGCTGCAGGCGGTGGAGGCATGAATGTGGTCATTGTCTGCCCAAAAGAACAACAACACGATGTAAGACAAAATGAATTGGAAAACTGTGGATCTTCTGTAGCATCTACTCTATGGTAAAGAGAAGCGCAGAATAGAGCAGTAAATTCCACACGGTTACCTTGAACGTCATCATGTTGAATAACGATATTTTTCCACCAGACCCCGACATCACATAGGAATCATTTTTCGATAAAGCAAAGCAAGGGACTGCATCCTCTAAGTTTGTTTCACTAATGTCGTTTGTCATCATGTGCCCACTAACAGGTTGCCATAACACAGGCACTACATTAGTCGTTGCCTGAACACGCCAACAAGTTTGGTTCTATTGTCAAATCGGCATAGAAAGCATGCCTCTAACACATGGAGCAAAAGAACATTAAAGCTTCTGACACACCTTTGCTGGTTGGTTTCTGTCGCTCCTCTGCCATTTCCAAAGTTTGTGCACAGCATTGTATCCCAATGCTAGTATAGCAGTGCCTGAATTTGTGTATATCAACCTAATAATCTGAAACAAATAGGATAATACGTCAGTTGTATAACCCAGAGTACAAAGCATCCACCCATTAAGAAAGCGCATACCTTCACTGCCACGATGGAGTCGGGAAGCTTTAGAGATCGCAACTGTGATGGTTCATTTATTTCAGTTGGCCTCCACGATTTATCTGCATCATCCGCAATTCTTCCACCTAGCAAGCTGCGACTATCACCATTCTGCACATGCAAAAGCAAGTAGATATAATTTATTTACTGGGCAGGAAACATGGATTACTGAGAACGCCCAAGTTACAGGAGCAAAGAGCAATCACACTTAAACAACATGAACTTTTAAGAGTCGGGCTACAGATAAGAATATTTTATTTTCAATAACAATGGAATCAGCAAGGTTGGAGAAGAAAATAATCAACGATCTTTTGATCTTTGGAAGTATACCTGTCCAACTGAGGTGATCATGGGAGAACTTTTGTTGACGATGCTTATATTAGTCCCAACAGTTGAGCTAGATGCACCAGCAGTAGTAATAGCCGGACCCTGCATTACATAAAATTGTTTAAGATATTAACCAAACAGCTAGTTAATCTAAGTTACGATTGAATCAACTGGTACCTTTGCTGCGGCCACAATCGACTTCGATGTGTCAATAGGGCGAGCTCCAATAGAACGTAAATGTCGAACGCCGTCGGAATTTGCAAGTATCTTAATGCCATTGTCACTGGTGGACACTGCTAATAAAATTCCATCCTTACTAAACCGAAGGCAGGGAGAAACCTGAGAGAAAAAATACAATGTATCAAGATTCGGATGGAATGTAAATATCAGTGAAATCCATAGTACACTGGAAGTTTATATGTATTACCGGTAATCCACCCTCTGCATCAAATGTTGTCAAGATATCAACTTTATCCATGTCCCAAACCTTGATAACATGCTCATCACCAGCAGCCAGGAAGCGATTTTTTGTCGTATCAAATTGAACAATCCCAACTGTCCGCTTACTAAGGCCATGATAAGATCGTTTCACAGCTCCTTCACTATCATTCCACTCAACGAGATGTGGCTCACCATCTTTGCCAATTCCACACGAGAATAACCTAAAACCACCCACAAATTAGAATAAATAATCAGTAGTGGCCTATGTCACAGATGCCAGTTACAAAAGACAGAACTGAAGATGTACAAGTGAAGCAATACATGATGCAAAATCCTTGGGTACATCAAAAAGCCCAGTACATTGTTAGGCATAAAATAAAATTTAACATTACAAATATCCTATCAGGAACAACAGGATACCTTGTTCCATCAGCACTGTAAGCCATCATGGTGCAAGAACGGCCAGGTGCATCGTAGTCAACCCTTGACCCCATGTTATCATATAACCAAGCTTTAATTTTTCCATCAGTTGCCGTTGAAAATATGAACTGAGTTGAACAAAAAGGAGACAATATGGTCAAAGATATCAATGAATTGGACTGCTAATGCCACTATGATGATTGATGATATGACATCAACTCCTGGAAGAAGCGTAATAGAGCTCCTTATAAAAGTGGTGTATACCTGAATGTTCTCTTTGTGATGTGGGCACACTGAGTAAACTGGAGCTTCATGGCCCTCGAAAGTGTACTGCTTAACTCCAGTAGCAGCATCCCACACCTAAAATATGTTGGCATAAGATAGCAATTCGTAAATTCCTAATGGCAAAAAGAAAAATACAGTGTAATGGAACCTTTATGAGCTTGTCCTCTCCGCATGTTATGATGGACAGTTGCTTATTAGGATGAGAGAAGGCCAGGTCACTAACATTTCCAACATGAGCATCAATCTGCATCAGTTGAGTTTATTACAGACACCGTATACAAGTAACCAGCAAAACATGGTGGAAGGAACACAAACCTCTACGTGGGTTCGTAAATCCTCGCCTCCATGATAAGAAAACACTTGAACAATGTGCTTTGAGTAAGCAACGCCTAAGCACAACATCAGAGGAAGTTTGTTAGCAATCACTGACACCATTGGTTAAGCTCACTTCTTTACTTCAGTCTAGTTAATGCAGACAGCTATTTAGGTATTCGAGAGGGCTACACATTTTCTAAAACACTCAGCACCATACTAGGTCGCGTCGCATGCAGAGTTCATAAATTAGCCAAGAGGCCCAAGACGACACGACACTACTACTTGAACTTCAAGGAAATGTGCTCAGTTTTCCAGTCAACAGATTATATGTCGCAGACCACGGAATGTAAGAAACAATGCATTTCATATAATCTCACATACCAAGCAGAGAGCCATCAGGGCTCCAGATTACTCGATTTACTGATGCAGAGTACTCACTGGCCAATGAAGCCTGTTATGACTTAATTATACCATCAATCGGCTTGTACAACAGAGTACGCACATTGAAATAGAACAGCAGCAGTTGGTCACATGGTGAATATCAGAAGTGTAATTTACATACCTGCAGAACCACAGAACATGATCTGAGGTCCCAAACTTTAAAATTTCTGGAAACCAGCCTCTCACGGTTGCCAACGTCCCATATCGCAAGGTCACCAGTATTAGTTCCCACTGCAGTTGAGAAGATTGAAAGGTCACAAACACAGTGAAATCTATGCCACAAAACTCTCAGCTTATCTGTGTATCTGTTTCGTTCCATAAATCCAAACAAAAGTTTGAGGATAGAAGAATTCACCAAGAATCAAAGTTTGGTGAATCGGGTGAAAATCCATGCTCTTGACAGTAGAACCCTGATTCAAGCTCACCACAACAGTCTTGGGCAGATCTTCAGTGGAGTATAAAGCATGAGCATGGCCCTGGGGAGGGTAAGAAACTGGGAAGATGTTTGGTGGGTTGAGCTGCAAAAGTCGGTAAACGCAAAGGATAAGTCCCACGACTTTGAGCATAAATCATTGTAGACATCCAGCTGTTGGGAAATATTAATATCTGAATGCCAACTGAAATTTTGAGGCCCAATACCAATGTACCTCATCTGACATGGCACGAGGTCTGGGTCTTTTGAGCACATGCTCAGAATCGGCAGTTTGGTAATCCAAGGCAGGGTTACTTGAAGGAGTCCTTGGATGTTTCAGCATAGAGGCTGCAATGAGAATATCCAATTAGAACACCAGCACGGGTGAAACCATAAAAGCAAACTCATGTCAAAATGCCTATCATCGACTAAGTACATTGCATTTTTTGATTCCTGAACTTTGACATTTAAAAAATTCATGCAAGCATGTCTTACGGATTTTTGTAGATTACTGCACAAAATCAAGATCATTCAACATTCATAATATGAAACAAAAGGTGCAGGAGAATTTTCAAAAAAAATATGCAGCTTCATCCTTGCAGTTAACTAAGGCTGATAGCAGAACAATATGGGAATAAGCAACTTGTTTAAAGCATATTTTTTTCATTCATTATGCAATAGTAAAAGGGAAAACACGAGCACACATTCACAAAATAAAATCAAATTACTAATTATGAGATAACTTACTAGGCGTGGTGGAGGTTTGTAATCCCATTGGTCCTGCGGGAACAGCCTGGTGTGGTACGGTTGATGAGCTAGCCATCCAACCAGCTAGAGATGCTGTAAGAGGTGCAGGTGCATGAGGAAATGGCTGCAGAAATTTAGCAGAAGGTTGCAATAATTATAAAAATAGAACTTTAGGTTTCAGTCGGTACAGAATAAAAGTGAAAGACTGTAGACATGCCCCACAAAAGATTTTTTGTGTTCAACTTACACCATGGGCACCTAGCTGTGGAAAGCCACCAACTTTAGGGATGGAACCCATTATGGAATTGCTTGGCTGTGATGGTGCCAAAGAACCATTCGGTTGATCACAAGCATGGTCAACAAAGAGAGTCTTTATATCAGGATTCGGCTTTGGATTCTTGCAGAGCTGGTGCTGCCAATTCAAACTGCGATACGATATACAGCAACAGAGAAAAATGCAAGCAACTTTAATGAGGAACAGCTGTCTTAAAGAAGTTTGAGTGTGAGTAAAACTACCTTTGATTAATCAGGGTGCGTAGCCTAGAGCTCTTTAAGGTTGGAAACTGAAGCTTCTCCCGGAAAAGTGGGTTTGCCTCAATCAGTTTCTTAAGCTCAACAAGCATTATAGCCCTGGCAGATTTGGTATCTCCATATTTTGAAAGTTGTTCGTTCTCCCTGAGAGTACAAGAGTTCAAAAGTAATTGATACGATTCAAAAATTAAGAAGTAAAGAAACCACATACGTTATGGATGAAAACTTCATCAAGTTATTATGTGTGAAATAAAAAGACAGCATTTCACCATCAGTTGCTGAAGTCAATCTAGTCTATTTAAATCAGAAGGCCACAATTAAATGACATGATTATCATGATAATTAAAGTACCACATAACTTGATTATATACGAACATCAATACACCATTTTGACTCTATGAGTGAGATATACAATGTAGACCACAGATAAAATTTAATAAAGAGACTGAGACAAGTGGAGATAATATTCGATACCGTGATGCAGACATTTGGGGAAATAAATGTATCAAAACACTAACAAAATACCTGAAGTTTCCCAAAGTAAGTAGCAACGTGATTTCCTTAAATAAATCTTCATTGAAACTGGAAAACACTTTCAAATCCTTAACCAAAATCTCTACAGCTTTGGCCTTATCGTGGCTGCAAGAAGAATACCCAATAACGCCAAGGAATGAAAACAAGAGTAGATGTGCTCTACTAACGTCCGTAAATAATCAATTTCTGCATTTACCAAAGTCAACGAGGGTAAAAATAATAGAATTACACACCGGTCAAGCGCTTCTAGGTATTTCTGTTTCCGAATCTCAAAGAAAATCTTCATGGAGTATCTATTGTCATCCACCTTCGTAAATCCTGATAGGTACTTCTCCACCTCGTCCCACTCACCATTAGTCACACACTCCTCAAAGTACCTTATGTTAAAGAAAAACCCCGACTCCTGCTCCAACCTGAATTTCACAAATCCAACACACACAAACAACAAAACAACGCATCAAACTCAAAATCAAATCTCACTCCTTCTCCATCTACATCTCCACACCCAATCAAACCCCCCTCAAACTCAATTAAATTCCACAAATAAAACATCATAACTAAAAATTTTGAAAGATTAAAAAAGGGTTGGGAGGCTCACTTGTGCACAGTCTCCTTGAACTTCTCCTCATCTAAAAACTGAAGCATGAGAAACACAAGCTCTCTGCTCAGAGACGACATTTTGACCCACCAAACCTCACAGATCGAACAAATCCCACTGCACAGAAACAAAATTAGGGCTCAGAAAGACCAACCCATTTTCCACATCAAAAATTCAAAATCAAAAAAACCATACAAAACCCCAACTTTAACCTTGCCTCCGTACGAAACCAAATCGACAGCGCACCTGTCGAATGACTAATTAACCACCGGACTCGCTCAGATGGAGAAAGCAGACTGACCGAGAGCGATTTAGGGGGAGAGAGAAAGAAGCAGAAGACATGATCACCGAAGAAGACGGTACAATATATTTATATCGTCAATTTCAAATTCTCGTCAATTTCTCATCTGGATTTTATCGCGAGTGAACCACGCGCGGAGTGATTTCACACGTGTCGGAAGATGAAGAAGCTCGTGTCGTACGTGTGGGAGTGGATTGAGAGAGTGGTACTTGTGTTAACGAGTCGCGCGTGTGGGATTGTGTTTCCTTAAACGAGTTGATACTGTGGAAATCGTAGATGAGAAAAAAGGAGGTGATAAGTGGAACTCTGATATCGCACTGATAAGAATTGGTGATTATGTTGATAAGTTAATCTACATATCAGTGGGACTTTCAATGTAAATACGTCGTGTCCTTCACTCCAGAAAGACTGAAAGGTTGCATGGTTTTCTTTTTTCATCCAATTATTTATTTCTTTTTTATATTGTACTAGAGTAATCATCCGTCGTTCTAACGGTGACGCATGGAAACAAATGCTTGTAGTATCGCTTTCAAAATCTTCTGTAAATTCGGTGTTTTCAATTGGAATATCTCCATTCGATTCTGCAAATTCGACAGAGAACAGGTGTTGCCACTTTTCAGACTTTCAAAAAACTCAATCTTCATTTATTTTTCTCCGTCTATTTTTTGAAAGTCCAGAAAGAGATGAATGAGTTTTAACAACGAATGAGGCGGTTTTATTAATGACTGGTGCGTCAAAAAAAAGGATGAGTTTTAGTGACGACGGTTAAAATTTCGTAATTGAATGGGTGGCAGGTGGAAAGGAAGTCATAAGGTTTTAGCGTGAACTGTTAAATCTTTGTCGCTGAATGAGTGATGGTGGAAAGGATGACAGCAAATTTTAGAGACGACTAATTGAATTTCAGTGACGAAATCATGAATGTGTGGTTGAGGACAGTCTATTCTATAATAGATTAATTATGATGAAAAATACTATATTGAATTAGGACTAACTTTTAGCAAGCTTCAAATCTTATAACTATTTATTTTCAGTTTTGATTATTTCGAAGGAAATTGATTGTGTATTTTAATATATTGAAGTAAATCTCATAGATTTCGTAATTTTAAAAGTGATGGTGCGAATTATTATTATTTTCCATTAGTGATGGTGAAGTTTTAGAAGTGCTTTAATGGAACAAATGTTCATGAATAAGCTCGTTGTGATTAATGTTAGATCATATGTATGATAGTTATCACATATTTACATTTTGAACACGCTTTTAATTAGTTTTTGGCTCGTTGTATTTTATGTGTCAGAATTTTATGGTGGTGAAATGTACAGGAAATTGTTACATTTTATATTTGTATTTCCTAAAAAGTTCTTGAGGTTCAAAAAGATTGATTATACGCACTTTATTTTCGGAAGTTACCACTACCTAAGATGTGATGGCTTTATTACTCTTTGTTTGTGATTGAAATTCATGATGATCTAATTGGCCCATGCTTTAAAACTTATGTTTAAGGAAGTTGGGGAAAAGAAATTAAATGGAATATTATGAAATATATGTAAACATGGGGCATGTAAATGAATATGTAAATAAACAAATCAATAAAATTCATTTACAATTGAGGGTAACCAAAATTCGGTTAGCCTGCGCTTGAGTTAAATTAATGGTTAGGAAAATGTCTGATCATTTTTTGAAAATAGATTTATCTCAGTGAAATCCGAATCTATAAATTAATTACGTATTGTCAAAAACAATGCACTGAAGGGGATATGGGCCAATGAGTTGCAAATTGTAGTGATTTTTTTTTATTTCAACATCTTCATTAATTGATAAGTGTTACATGATTACAAGAACTGAAATCGAGTACATAAAATCCGATGAACGCTCAGGCCTAAGCCGCCACCACCACTAATACCACCAATGCTCACGCATTAGTGACTACAATCAAGACAACGATCACTGCCTTAAAAGATAGTCACCTAAATAACCAAGGCGACAGAACCTACCACCCTATGTGAGAAGGGATAAACGGCTCTCACACATACTCGTGGGGAGAATAACGTAATACCAAAAAGATAACCTTCCACACAAATTGGAAAGAAATAACTAACAACAATAATAAAATATAGAAACCATCACCCGCAGTCAAGAACACCGCATTCATCGGATTCACCAACAATACGAAGACGCAACCTTCCAATATGAGTAGAACAGAGTCGTCCGAGCAACCGGAGAAAAGAGATCCGTCGTCCGCAACCGAGTAGGGACGGAGCGCAGACCAAAGCTGGAAACACCCTGAATGGAGGAGTCTAGCTGTGCCGTCCAGCCGAGCAGACCCGAGGGGCCGATCTATATCGGAGATGTGCAGATCCGAATCGGAGCCCACTGTGCCGCCGCGAGCAGATCCGAAACCTTCTCCACCACATGGGAAAGATCTTGAATTGGAGCCGTGCAGATCCGAGTTCGGTCATCGTCCGAGCGCAGATCCGACGATACCGAGGTTGGGGGAAGCGGCGGAATATACAAACTGAAAATTGAAAACGAATGGGGAAAACTCCTAGGGGCAGAGGAAAAGGCACCCCTTGGAGGAGTGGTCATCCTCCACCCCGGATGAAGGTTGATAAAGGTAGGGGAGCATATAAATTTTTAGAGAGAAGGGGTAGTGAAGATGGTCGGTCTCGGTTATTGGTTGATGAAATATGGGCCTCGCAAATTGTAGAAATGAAGCAATTTTAAGGATGTATCATTTTACAATACGCATAAAATATTACTGAACCCCTTTTACAAGGTCTTAGTTTTGTAGTTGACTCTGTTTGCTTTGGATTCCAATTCATACCGTGCAAATTCATAATCTTATCCAACATAACAGTTTATGACATTTTTCATACTCATAATCCCTGTTGCGCTGATCGTTTAGGCACTCGTTGATGAAAGACATGTGTGATGAAGACATTAAAGATGGCAGCATATAACATATTTCAGCTGTATACTCGAAATAATGAAATGGCATCCCTTTGTCGAGTCCCTTCCCTTACATACAAGTTAGTATAAATGTACTAGTGGTGATCCCGTCGTCCCGACGAAAATTATTTATTTTAATTTTTAATTTTTAATTTAATTTTTAATTTTTAATTTTTAATTATTTTATTATTTAATTAGTTGATAGAGATTTAATTAAATTTCGCTGCTAAATTAGGAAATCTAGTTACATTTCGTCATTAAATGTGTGGTTCATCCAGTTAGATATTCTATTATATATATAGATAATGTCCAAATCGCACAAATACAAATAGATAAAAATGTATCCATAAAAAATGCAACCTCGCTTATCTGTCTTAAATAATTTATCAGGACGATACATTTACAACAAAAATATTCAACAGGTCACTATTATTTGAAGTCGTCATAAATATCAGTTTTCAAAAAGTGATGCCAGAGACACTGATAGGGTAAAGTCATTATTGCTTCTATTTGTTTGTTTAAAATATGAAAGCATTTTTTGATATTCTTCTGAACAATTACCAAAAAGCACCTCCACGTCAATATTTTTTTGTCAACAGGGGAGGGTTTTTGGTATTAAAATTCATCAGTAGCACTGGCACATATGACCAGTGCTTACGACTTTATCCTTTTCCAAACAATGGGGTAGCTGAGACGTAAGATAAAAAAGCCCAAATAAGATGTATCCACCACCCAATATGTTATTGAGCCATAAGGCACAAGGCCCGGGCATGCATCATGCACGTCACTATTATGTGCTTCTTCCCGTGTGCGAGTTTCGATCATGCCCTTCGTGGGATTGCTGAAGGGTTTGTTATTTTAGATTTTAATCAGAATGGGTGATGGTCAAGTGACTGAGCTATTAGACTTCCGAAGTCAAGTATTGAAAGTCATCTGATATTGTGTGGAAGGATGTCTCGCTTAGCGTGACTCATTCCGTATTCATGGACTATTTGTGCGAGTGAAATTGTTAATAATTTTGATCTTGAACTAAATATGTTGTTCCCTATATAATCCATTATGAGAGTGTATTGATTCTTTACTATACAAGAATCAATTTCTAGCACAATTTCTACTGTTATGAACATGTCCTATGAATATGCATAAATATGAATGCAGTCTTTTACATCAAATTTAAACAAACCAAGAACTGAAAGAAGACAACACAAGTAATTTTTCCTGTGCTTATATGACCTAAATAGGCACGCTCATGCCATTCGTGTGACTCCTTTGAGCTGGTGCTGAGCTGCCGGTCTTCAAAACACCACAAAAAGAAAAAGAAATTTATTTTATTTTATTTGATTAGACATGATTTTACTTAAATATTTGAAACTATAACGACATCTTACTATTGGCTTTGCTTTGTTAAATTGATTATTAACGCTGATAGTGATTCGGCACGTCCCATTAATCTTGGTGGAAAAGAGCATTATTAGATGTAGTATTTGTTTTTTTTTTTAAAGCTGACTTTTCCGCAAGTTGCAACGTAACAATAATTAATTGATATGGCAGAGTGTGGATCATTCTTTATACACAAGTTTACATTTAAGTTCATATGATGCATATGGATCCATACTACATAGCCGACCTAACTGAGTGCGACGAAACTGGGAAACATCTTTCTCTGCACAA
>JAWWMW010033648.1:0-17431 GCA_035048345.1 Echeveria elegans
AATCTCAGCCATTGATTAGAAGGTACATCTATGGTTATGATCTCTTTATACTTTTTATATTTAGACATTTTTTACCTTATCTCTACCCAAGGGAAAAATGTTGTTTAAAGCATCAACTCTTGAAATTCAGCCATTTAAATCCTGAACTTTAGAAAGTCTATTTTAATGATGATCATTTGTTGACTTGCCTTTTAAATCACAAACATTCTTAAACTCGGCCATTAAAGGCATTCCTTCCAAACGGCATCAATTTGTCGTTATTGCCTCGTATCGACCCCCTGCCAAAATTAATTTCGACCAAACCCTAATCCGACCCTAATTCCCAAGACTATGGAGATGGCGACGGAAGAATCGGCGGACGGAGGAGCCGGAAGAAGGCGGACGGAGGAGACAAAAGAGTCTTCGGAAGAGCGTCGACGGAAGCAGAAACAGATGAATGCGGACGCCGCCTCCGGCGAACCTCCGCCGTTAGAGGCGAATCGGTTGTAACTGTTGTGACGCTAGCGGTTATCGAAGATGAAGATCAACCGATGCATGAAGAAGATTACGAGGTTGTCAGAGATGAAGATGGTTATGGAACCGATCCATTGTGGGTGTAGATGAAACTCAATTGGAGGACTTTGAAGTTGTGTTCAGACAGGCTGCAGGAGAGGATGACGAATTTGTGAGTGATGGAGATAGTGCTGATGATATTGGGACGATGATAGGATTCCGAATCCTATTAGCAGCGAGGATGAATCAGAATCTGAAGATGAAACTCCTGCTCATACACAATTTGAAAGTTCAAAAGAATATCTGAGGTTGGGGAAACATTCAACTGCCCAGAAGATTTCAAGATCGCTGTCCTTAGGTATCCTCTAAAAACAAAATACGACATTATACTTTATAGGTCACAAAGTCTGAGGATAGGTTCGAAATGTTCTGAAGTGAACTGTCAATGGAGGTGTTACTGCTCGTATGAAAGAAAAAAGAAGAAGATGCAAATTAAAGTGTATGTGACAGAGCATTCATGTGTTAGATCAGGCTACACGAAAATGCTGAAGCAAGGGACAATTACAAATTTGCTCGCGGAATATTAAGAAAGAATCCTAAAATGACTCCAGATGGTTGAGGAGATCAAGAAGGAGTACAACCTCACAGTGACTGAAAACCAATGTGCAAAGGCAAAGACTAAGGTTTTGAAAGACAGAAAAGCTACACATGAAGAGCATTTCTCACGCATATGGGATTATCAAGCAGAGATATCCCGAACCAATCCTGGCACAACATTCGACATTGAGACAATTCCCGGTCCAACAATTGGAAGCTTGCAAAGGTTTTTTCGCTTATTTTTGTGTTTCAAATCTCAAAGAGATACTTGGAAGAACACATGTAGGCCTATTTTAGGAATTGATGGAGCGTTCCTTAAATGGGACATTAAAGGACATCTATTGGCTGCAACTGGGAGGGATGGGGATAATAGGATTGTTCCAGTTGCTTGGACTATTGTGGAGATTGAGAATGATGATAATTGGGATTGGTTTTTGAGAAAGCTATCAGGAAGTTTGGATCTCCAAGATGGAAGAAATTTAGCAGTCATTTCTGATAAACAAGCGGTAAGTTTATATGTATTTTCTAATGTTAATTGCTTTTTCCATTTCTGATAAATAGACAGTAAGTCATTTAACAGTCACTTGTTTGTGTCATTTCTAATTTATTTCTTCTAATCATAAGTTTAAAATGTTAATTATAGGGTTTGGTTAAAGCTATTCACAGTGTCATTCCAGAAGCTGAACATCGTCAATGTGCCAGACATATTTTAGATAATTGGAAAAGAAACAGTCACGACATGGAACTACAACGACTGTTTTGGAAAATTGCTCGGAGTTACACAGAGGGAGAATATGTCACTTACATGGAACAATTGAAAAGCTACAACCCAGGTGCCTTTGCCACTCTACTGAACACCAATCCAAGAACATGGTCTCGGGCTTTCTTTAGGATTGGTAGTTGTTGCAATGATAATTTGAATAATCTCAGTGAGTCTTTCAATAGAACAATCAGAGTAGCTAGGAAGAAGCCTTTGTTAGATCTACTGGAGGAACAATCAGAGTAGCTAGGAACAATCAGCAGATGCCAACCAAAGGCCTTTTTGTATGATGTGTTTCTCGATTTCTTTTTGCAGATTGTGTTTGGTGTACTCTTGTTTGTACATGTGCCAGTCATTTTGAGCCTATTATTAAAGGTATGCATCTTCATATTTATTTATGTGAACTCTGATTTTATATAATGCACTGATTTTTTCTCTTTTTTCATTGAAGCTTTTGGTTGTTGGAGTAAATAAAGGTATTGATGTTCATCTTCGAAGAATCAGGAAAGAAGAATGCATATTTTGGTTTTGAGAGTTACTATCGGAAGAAAAAGGACAATTATTGAAAGAATTGTTCAAGCATGTATGACAGGAATGTGTTTCTGGAATAGCTACCCTGTACATATAGTTACCCTGTACATAAAGTCTAGCTGAATAGCTACAACATAATTGAAAGAATTACAAAAAATAGGCTGCATTTACAACATAACTGAATAGCTACAACAAATTGATTCAGCTCGTTCCTACAAAATAGCTTCTGAAGCCTTATGTGCCATCAGGTGGAGTTTTTGAAGCTTCAAGAGTAGACCTGCAACATAAGCGTGATTGTGCGCTAATCAGAGGCATCGCACAGAGTCAGCCATTTGTTTTCTCAAATCAGCAAGCTGACCCAAACATGTATAACGTTCACTCAAAACTGAAAAAATACACTCGTGCATTTGGTTCTACTAGTTTAAATAAAACGCCAAGTTACCTTAAAAGCGCAGTTCCACAAAAATCTTCCTGGAAATGTAGAGGCCCCCTCCCACCAACGTACATCAAAAAGAACTTCAACAGGTAACTAATATCCCCTTTCGGCGACTGCTCACATAAAAAGTGACCCATCAGACTCTAATTCAACAAAACCCTAACTTAACTATATCAAATCGTCAAGTTTTACAGAACTGAAACGAACCTGAACTGATTGCTGATAGAGGGAGAACTTCGACGAACTGCAATCGGCTGCACAAAAATTGGAGTCGCTTCATTCGCCGGTGCCTCAGTTGCAGGCTTGCAGCAAGTTCAATCTGCGGCGCTCCAATTGCAGCCGCTTCAGTCGGCCGCGCTCCAGTCCTGGCTTCAATTGGAGCTTCGATTTCGGCCACAAAAGGCTCCACTTCATCAGTCGAAATCGCGGCGGCTTCAATCGGGGTGGCATCGACGGGTCGACTGGAAATTTCGGGAACGTCGGCCACCTTCTTCCGTTTCTGTTGGTGTCCCATCTTCTCCATTCCGTCGACTGATAATTTCGGGTTGGGTCGAAATGTTTGTCGCGATGGTTAACGGCGATTTGACCCCGTATAAACCCTAGGTATAAAATGGCCGAATTTACAAGACTTGATGATTTAAATGGATAAGTAACCAAAGTTCAGGGTTTAAATGACTTTTTTAAAGTTCAGGGTTTAAATGGTTGAAACTTGAAAGTTCATGTTTAAATTGACATTTTTCCCGAAGAAAAATATGGGACGGAGCCACGGAGGGAGTATTTTTCTCGTTTCACTAAATGCTTTATGTTTAAAAGTGGAGGGTTTCAGAAATAATTTTCGTGTTTTTAAATCTAATCATAAATGAGTTTTTTTTTCACTCCTTTTTCTCTTCCTTCGTTTATTTTCTTTTGACGCTTTCTCTTTTGAATGATTAAATGAATATCAAACATTCAATATACTTATATCAAGGCATATTTTTTTATTACAATATTTCATAAAAAGGATATACAATACGAGACTATCACTCGAAATACAGTATACATAAATGTTTATTACTACTGAAAAGCAATCATCGATCTGGAATCATTCCATGAATAATACAAAACAATGAAAATAAATAAACAATAAATAAAAATCTCTCACCCATAAAAGAGAGAAATGAACAACCTCTCACTCACCACATACCAGTAAAGGAGAGAAATAAAGACCTCTCAGAAATAGACATCCACAGCCGAAGACGCCACCAAACCCCTAGCATATTGCTCGGACGACAAATCCAAATCCGCCTCATCGTTCAATATAAGCAGTCCTTGCACAAGCAAATCTCTTCAAATACGCATACGCATACGCATACAATGCTTTATAGACCTCCATTTCAATGACGCATACACATACAATGCTTGTTGATCCCATGTGGCTGTGCAAATCTCATTTTTTATATCTGCTCATGAGTATCACCGGATGTAGCATTGGAGATTGCCCACGCAGCCTCTTTTTTAATCTCAAATTCAGCAGTGTGAAGCAAATGGATAAGGGGCCCAAATATGCCAGCATCTGTCACAGCCTGGATAACATTTGAGAGAGTCCAACAAGCTTCCTTTTCTAATGCTCTTCTTATAAGCGCCGGTCAGCAAGGACAAGAGACATCCAAGTGCGTGTTGTTAAGCATCCATTTACTAGTCCCAAACCTTCAGATCTGAGGTTCATCCTTCAAGGAAGTAACACCAAAAGTGCAATCAGTGAAACCCTTTCCAAGCCCCAGTGAACTGAACTGATGTCAGATAACAATTGCACGAAGCGTAGACGGAGGGGCTGTAGTCGGAGGGGTAACAAATTACAAGCAAGCCAACCGAGAGGAAGGGATGGCCGGCTACGAGTTCGACGAAGGAAAGTGTAATTAATCTAAACGAAAGTGTAATCTCCTAATTGAAGTCAATAAATGGCATGACGTCGCATTTCCTACGACATCATTTAAATTTTGTGCTATAGGGCGCGGCATCGCTGATGCGAATATCTTTATAACGGTATTTCTTATTTTTTGAGAAAAAGAAAAAAGAAACTAACCATGAACTGTTGGGCTTGGGCCGAAGGTTGGCAGTGTTGAAATATATTTATCCATGTTTCGCGCGAGGCCGGGAAGGAGTCGGTACAGACGTTTTCAAAGGAGAGTTTTGGTGTGTTGAAATACATTGATCGACTGAGGGGCTGAGTGAAAGCCCATCAGACTTTCGCTGTTTTAGTAATGAAAAAAAAAATTGTATTGATTAATAAGTTTTTACCTGTAAAATCTGATACCATAAAGATTCATCCATTAAAATTTTTTCATGCCCATAACCATCGATAAAAATATTCGCTTACAAAAGCTACAAATCATCAATAATTTGTTTAAAATATTAGTATTCCTTTTGTTTTACAAAATCAAAATTTTAGAATAAAAATATAAAATTCACTATTTATTTTTAATTTTGATAAAAAAATTACGTATTAAACATATTTCTATTTTAATTTAATATTTCAGAAATTTATCAAATATTTGCATAAAATTTTATTTAAAACTAGCGTACCCTCCGTCGTCCCGACGGAAATGCGTCGTCCGAATGCATAATCGAATAAGACCGTGTGGTTTGTATAATTTAAAACTTTTAATTTTTTTAATGAGTCGGGATGGGCTCGTGTGTTCTGTGAAAATTTAAACGGACCTATGTGGGCTGTGAAAATTTAAACGGACTCGTGTGATCTATTTAAATTTAAATTTAAATGACCCGTGTGATCTATTTAAATTTTAATTTTTAATGGGCCGGCATGATATGGTTTGGTCCATAATTAATGAGGAAGGGAGAGATTGACATGGTAAGAAATTAATGAGGGAGGGGACGGACATTTTTGGCAATACATTATTGACCATGCAATTAATGACCCGTAAATATATAAAAGAATAGGGTGTCCTGAATCACCCATATAACAACGACTTTTTTCATCACTAAAATTATAAAATTCATTGCTAAAATACGTCACAGCCCAAAACACTTTTATCCCATATCGCTTAAACTACTGCTCGGCTGGTCGAGTGCGAGGGCGACGGCAGGGGCTCGGCTGGGCGACGGCAGGGGCTGGTGACGGCCGAGGGCGAAGCAGAACGTGGTCTGACTTTGGCTAGTGCGACGGCTGGGCTGCGAGAGAGGATTCGGGCGACGGATGGTGAGTGAGGGCGACGACGACGACAGTGAGAGACGCGTCGGGCGAGGGGGCCGACGATCTGAGCGGGCTGAGAGGGTAGCGTCGTGAGCGGTGTTAGGTTAGAAAGGTTAGGTTTAGGGTTAGCATGTTAGGTTAAGTTAAATAGGAATTAGCAATAATTTAATTAAAATAAGCGATGAAAATACGGTCGGTAATACATTGAAACACGACATTCTATTTTTTTATTATAATAGATTTTGTATGATAATGGTGTTGAGATTGAAGCTATAAATCATATTAATATAAAAAATGATGATCGGAGCAATTAAATTAGGTGCGAGTCCAAAGTTCAAACCCCCAACTCAACTGTAGAGAGAGAGAGAAGTGGACTTTGTGTCGTCGTCGTCGTCGTCTTGGTCGTCGAGGTGGTGCTCCAGCTGGTCAGGTCAAGTCAAGTCCGCGTTCTCATATTAACTTGTAGCAATTAATTCCTCCATTTTTTTCCAGATCTACCACCAGCCGCCACACCCTTGCATCATCATTCGATCTGATCATCATCAATCATGGACCACGCCGACAATTCCCGACCCGGCGCCAGTATTAGAGGTGAGCTCACTTACGGCGGCCGATACGTCAGGTACAATCTCTTCGGCAACCTTTTTGAGGTCTCCAGAAAATACGTGCCTCCTATTCGCCCTGTTGGTCGCGGTGCTTATGGCCTTGTCTGGTCAGTATATTCTCATTTCCATTTCATTTCATTCTCTTTCTGTTGTTAATGAGTGTTTTTGTGCATTTCCAGTGCTGCTGTCGATTCTGTCACCCGCGAAGAGGTTGCTATTAAGAAGATCACCAACGCGTTTGATAATAGAATTGATGCCAAGAGGACGCTGCGTGAGATCAAGCTCTTGCGTCATATGGATCATGAAAATGTATCTCTTCTGTTCCTCATCCTCCACCTACCTGCCTTTCATTTTTAGTAATATTAGTTATTTTTACTGTCACGCACAACTTGCCAGAATAGGTATTTTGTGATGGGTTGATATAGATTGCATAGGAGTATATGTGTTATTGGAATACTTTCCGTTTTATGACAAATTTTTACTTCACTGTTTGAAATGGGAGCTGAAAATGACATTATTCAGCCGTAAAATTTATAGATGTTTGAAATCTTCTAGTTTCGGACTGATTAATAATGAATTATCATAACAGGTAATTGCTATCAGAGATATTATAAGGCCTCCAGTGAAAGAAAATTTCAACGATGTCTATATTGTCTATGATCTAATGGATACTGATCTTCATCAAATAATAAACTCTGGACAACATTTGGCGGATGATCATTGTCGGGTATGTCACTCACTAAATTATTTTGTTAATTGAGTGTCTTTTTCATCTATGAGATGATGTCGTTGATTGCTGTATTATGTGAACCGTACTCATCTTCTTTGTTCAGTGTTCTTTTTGTTGTGGTAAATATAAAAATGGTCTAACATTTTAAGCACCGTTATCCTTGTTTAATGAGATGTAAGTTCTTCTTCCTATTTTTCTTCTTCTTCCTCATCCTCCTTCTTCTTCTTGTAAATTTGCGTATATGGTAAAAAAATTTTAATTAAAAGCTAAGACAAGTGGGAGCTTCATGACAAAAAAATAAAAATAAACGAGCAGAAGAAGATGAAAGAAACTATGTGTTAGTTTCATCATTTGAAACTTTTGTATACAAATAACTGATTATTTTCACATTTTTGTGTGTGCTGCTGGTGGCAAACAGTCAGCGTGCCTGCTAAACCAATTTTAGGAATATGGGATATGATTGTTCCCGTACTAGTACGAGATATGCGCCACATAAAGCTGATTGTTTCTCACTAGAGTCAAAGTAATTATAAGAATTTTGTTTCATTTAGATATAACCTAAGTTGCACAGAAACGGGGACGCAAACACAGAGAAACGAGAGAACGGCAAAGAGTTCAAACTGAAAAATACGTAAAGTGGAAATGGCAAGAAAGGGATATTTATAATTATATATATTTTTGATAATTCTGAATATATAAAATTACTTAATACGAGTAAAAATACTTTGCATCAAAAGAGTTCAAAGTTCAAACCAAAAAGTACTAAGCGGTGCGTTGCATCAAACCAAAGTTCAAGTGATAAACCAAAAAGTATTAAGCAAACCCAAAAAATAGTTCAAAGTTCAAACATAAAACCTAAATATCAAATGCAGCAAAAAAATATTTTCATTCTTGGCATTCTTCTTCAAAAAACACCCTTTCCATCTCAAGCTCGATTTGGATTACGAGAACATTTGAATTTCGGGACTCCATCAGAGAAGATGTTGTGAAATCGATTTGAAATTAGGAGGCCGTCGTGCAGTGCGAAGCGTTGGGCTGCCGTTTGCTGATGAAGCGTCGCGTTGGGGCGTAGCGTTGCTGTTGGCCGTTGCGGTGCAGTGCGATGGGGCAACAACAGACAGGGCGTCGTGCGGTGCGATGGGGCGAGTGGCAACAGGACGTCGTGTGTTTGCTGTTGAGGACTGGGGTTTTGGTGTTGGTTTTTTCGATTGTTGGGCTTGGTTTCAGCCTAGTTTGATGTTGTGCAGGAGCATTTGTTGTGCAGGAGTAGTTCTTGGCGATTCTCACTGTCTCCGTCGCGATCCGATGTTTTGGAACTTTTGCGACGCCGGATCACCACCTTAAGGGGCGTTTCTGTGCATCATAGGATATAACAACTCGTAGTTGTGGTGTTTTGGACTCATTGATAGACCTGGAAGGTCATTGCTCTCACACAAAACTAACCACAACCTAGTATCCATCATCACACGCCACCTCAATAACCACTAATCTCAACCCACAAACCGCCAGCACCCACTTCTTATATCAATAAAGCATGTGATTTATTGGATGAAAAACAGGCTCTATATCTCTGCTCCATGTTTAGATACATACTGCATATATATTTATTCATGGTACACTCTCTGAGGAAACTAATTCATGTTTATGATTATTACCTCCTCAGTCCTCTCCTCGGAAATATTGTAATCTGCCTTGCAATTGAAGTGTCAAAAAAAGAAAACTTATAATAGATGGTTTGTTTGATTGTTTCTTGATGTGACGAGTTGTCATGAATTCTGGTTTATTTAATGATTTTCAACATAAACCACATGTTACTTTAAGAATTTGTGAATTGTGATTGATGAGAATAGACATTAACATACATAATTTGTTTCCAATAATCTACCTTGCAGTATTTTCTCTATCAGCTATTACGGGGACTTAAGTACGTTCATTCAGCGAACGTTTTGCATCGAGATTTGAAGCCTAGCAACTTGTTTCTGAATGCAAATTGTGACCTCAAGATTGGAGATTTCGGGCTTGCTAGAACGACTTCTGAAACGGATTTCATGACCGAGTATGTGGTTACTCGGTGGTATAGAGCACCAGAATTGCTGCTCAATTGCTCAGAGTATACTGCAGCGATTGATATCTGGTCTGTAGGTTGCATACTTGGTGAGATAATGACTAGGAAACCTCTTTTCCCTGGAAGAGACTATGTACAACAGCTCAGACTCATTACCGAGGTTCCATTTTCTTGCATTTATTTATTAAATTAATTGTTCTACTGCTTTTTGCTTAAAGTTGGATAAGATCTCTGTATTAGTACATAAAAAGGCTTGCTTCTGTTTTGGTTTTGCTTCGTCAGTTGCAAAACCACAAGTCAATCAGACTGTTTTGGCATTTGTTTTCTCAGTCCAATGTGTTGGTACTAAGTCATGATTTGAAGCGCAAATTCACGTTTCACTTCTGTCTTATGCAGCTAATAGGATCCCCTGATGACTCCAGCCTTGGTTTTCTACGAAGTGATAATGCGCGTAGATATGTTAGACAGCTTCCACAATATCCAAGACAAAATTTTGCGGCTCGGTTTCAAAACATGTCTCCTGGAGCTATTGACTTATTGGATAAAATGCTTGTTTTTGATCCTGACAAGCGTATAACTGGTATGCCTTGCTTATTTTATAAGCTTACATTGTAATGAAAATTGCAGGAACTTGAAAATACAAAGAAAAAGTAGATTATTAACTTGTGTGCGGTTCTTATTTTGAATCATTTATTTATAGTGGACGCGGCACTGTCGCACCCTTATCTGGCTCCCCTTCACGATATCAATGAGGAGCCTGTACTATCAAGGCCTTTCGTTTTCGACTTCGAGCAACCATCTTTCACCGAGGAAAACATCAAGGAGATGATTTGGCAGGAGTCCATAAAGTTCAATCCTGAGGCCTTCAATTGAGAGAGATCAACAGAATTGCTAGTGTTTTATGGCTTCCTAGAACTTATATCTCTGGAGTTTCGCCTCGGTATGGTATTTTCAAGAATTCTTTATAGAGGCTCCATCCATATACCAAGCTATGTTGGATCCTTAACTTATGATGCAGAGATGATGATTAAAACTCTGATTCAAGCTACCCCCTGTAGTTTCTACCTGTTGTGTCGGTTATATAACAAAACACGATTGTCACGCAGCATTTGTGAAACATTTGTCTATTTATTTCTATATCCAGATGACATAATTATGTTCCAAACTCCGGCTTACAAATTTTTGAGACAGACAGGGTTACAAGTTAATCATGTGGGGGTTTCGCGATGTCAATAAGGTTGCTCTCCTGCAGAAACTGATTGGTAAAATATGTAGGGGACCAATTGAGTACCCATTTTTCCAGACAGGATACCTTCTCAAGATTTTATTATTGTGTCATGAAGTGTTTAAGCATCTGCATATACAACGTCACACCATCTTTCCTCAACAACAGAAACAAATAAGACACCCAACCAAAATACACCAAAGATTTTTTTCCTTTGTGTACCGTCTCTTGGGCAGGCAGCAGTGCAATGTGCATACAAGAAAAATGACAGTCGACCCGGTACCTTTGAAGCCAAACCCATACGGCAAATCGACGCCATTGCTATAATAATGGTACAAAAATATTGAGAAATGAGACGATATCTTTCAAAATTGCGGACTCAAAAGAAATCAAATCTTTTTCTTCAGCAGGTCTTGTTTCCATCTTGGCAGTTTGCTGAGTGCTGCTTTTGTCATGCTAAAAACTCTCTGGAATTCCTCATTAGATAAGTAAGCCTGAAAAAGAACAATGTGTTCAAGTATGCGTTTGAAATCTATTCCGGTAACTGGATTTTCAGATTTAGTCCTCAGCTGGTCATAACTGAATGTACTCTCACTATTTTCGGTGTCCTCTTCCAGTTCTCCCTTCAAAGCCACTTCTTCTGATAAGGAACGAGCGATTTCCATTATCAGAATTTACCTTATCATTTCTTCTGGGAGCTACAAGAGCAAGAGACAAGGCTAGTTCAAGCTACAAGGGTCCGTATTCAAGAATATAACAAAACATTAATTATGAAAACTTGGTAATGAATCTCTATAAGAGGATCACCAGGTTGAAGCTTTATTCTTCTCACTACTTAGAGCTCCCGCTGCTCTTTGAGAACCTTGACTAGACGCAGATACGCGTGGACTTGTGGATCTCTTAACAGTTGATGCCGGTTTAAATGCAGAGGATAAGGCTGCTAAAGCTGAGGCTCTTTGGGTGGCTCCCCCTTGGTTGGACCCATTGGACTTGCCTGGACTCTACAGCAAACAAGAACAAAAACCACATCATTAGTAACATAGAGCTAATAGTATAATCAGGAATATCACATTTCGCAAGTAGAAAGATGAAATTTATAATAACTCCGCCACCTGGCCTGTGCCTAAGAGAAGTAAGACTTTCTTTTGGAAAGAGTTTCCTGGAACCTGAAATCCGAGTCCAGATTAAGATCAGTGTCATAAGAACTAGAAAAGGGTTCATAAGCATGCATAATCCACTACCTATCCAGAAAAAAACTCAGATGAGTCACATTATAATGTGAAAAAATATTTAAACAAAAAGTTCCTAGTTGTCGCACAATACAGCAAAACTTCACTCAATATCAGAGCACTGTAGCAGCAAATTGAAAGTCATTGTGGACGATGCCTGGGAACCCGATTCAAGGCGTCGTTAAACAATAGTCCAGACTTCAGAAATAGTTTATCATGCCCAAAATGAACATTACATATAGAAATCAAATTTGGTTGTTGTCATCGATTGCCAAAGAGTTCTTAGTTTATATACTACCAAAACTATCGAACATAAATAAACCATCGCTGTTATTCTAATTTAGATAGCATGTGTCGTTGTAATTTTCGTAAAGTCAATTCACTGAGAAACCATACTTTGAAACATATTAAAAAGTTATGCTTTCATCAAAACCTGCATTTCCTATGTTTGTAAAACAACAGACACAACCTGATTATAGAAAGCAGAAAGGATTTAAGTTGTGTTTTTTCATACAGCGCTTTTAAGTAGTCCCATGAGAAATATGTTGTGAAGAAACATGGTTCGTTTCCTTCGGTTGATCTGTACAACGGAACTTGGGCGGACAATCCAATAAGAGAAGATGCATAATCAATATAATTCTGCACTACATAAAGGGACAACTTTTAGCACGACCGTTTAGAAGCTTACTTGGCGTATTTCAAAAGCAGATTGTTTTTCTTTGGTGCTTGCTGAATTCCAACCCACACGAATACTGTACACTTCCCAGACCTTCAAAGTTCAAAGCCACATGAAAATAAGTACCCGGACCTAGTGACCATTATTAGGTACACAGTTAATTTACAAGGTCTATCATATACCACAAACCTGAAATTTTCCAGCGGACAGTGTTGGGAGTGGGACAACATCAGTGTTGCATAAAAGAAAATTTACATCAATGTTATCAGAAACCTAAAAAGACACTCTTTATAAACTCTAAGAATTATGATGGAAAAAATAGAGTTTATCATATACAGTAATGAGACAGCACCTTTGTTGAATGAGTATGTGAACAAATGGGGATCTCTGAAACAACCTTCTCGCTGTCGTAACTTTTTTTTCCACCAAGAGGATTCCATGAATCAGAACTTTCAGTACCTTCCTTGGCTTGTTTCGGAGCAACTCCTGGCTAAACTCGTAAAATGGGAACCGAACATAGACGTAAATTTGATCAACCGAGTGAGACAAGAAAATTGAAAGCTTTTGATAAGCAACAGACCCTTTACAACTAAAAAGAAATTCATAAACAATTAACTCATAAGACCAGCCAAGGATCTCAATGCTGACAGTACCTAAAGACCCGTCTTTTTTCACTGATTTTTTTTTTCAATTTTGAACTGAAAAATCAAATGAAGTTCTAAATTATATGAGGAACCTTGAGATTCACAAACTAGTTTTTTTTTTTTTCACATATCTTGAGACTGGCAGTTTCCTGGATAAAATTTACAGGGAATCACAGGTCACATTCATAAACTTTTTACTTATCCTTGATTGTGACTTCACATTCGGTTGATTGAAACATTACTAAAGATATCACTTACTGCATCTACTTGTGTTACTCTGTTGTTATGCACAACAGAGTCAGAATTGTAAGTGTCATCTTCCAAGCCCTTTTCAGCGACGTATTTTTTGAAGCCTGTACTTAATCCACCCTGAAATGAGAGCATTTGAATAAGGGAAAGATTTTTGTGGGAATCTGCGACCTTAAATGAGCTGCATCAACATCAAGCATTGATAACTGGAAATATACAAAGTAGAAATTTTAACCGGCATGCAATACCTTAAGTATAACCGTAGCCTGAAAGATCGCGATGAATTGAGGTGGTTCTTGCCCTTGATATACCCGAACCTGCAAAAAGGGTGCATCATGCACCAAATAAAACCTCTCAATGTAACCAGGCTGCATACCTGTACTGGCCTTCCCTTCAGGGATTTAAATATGGTATTCGACAGCCGCTCAGCCATTTGCTGGTCATCCTGGAGTAACTATGCCGAAAAGCAAAAATTGGGACAACATTAAATTTATATTACTGGTATCAGTTGAATGTAACTAAAAATCTAGGATTATCCATTGAATTGTAATGTTCATTTTTAAACTTTAAATAATGACCAACTAACGATCAGACAATCCATGATTCAAGGTCATTCATCCACAAAGGAAATATACAGTGAATAGTGCAAAACTTTTGACATCACCATATATTTTTTCGAGCTAACTTTCATAAAATATGAACTGAAGGAGACGATCATGAATTTTGTCATGTAAGGTATATAACCCTTGTGTGGCTTGAGTTTGGGTGAAGAACCAGGTAAGTTCCATATGCTATAAGCAGGAGACAAGTTTGAGCGAATCAGTAAAGTTCACCTCTGAGCTATCTCTTCCAATCCAATAGCAGAGAAAGTATTCTTCCCTATTCCTCTCTGTGTGGTAGGTATAAAGGACCATATAGGAACCTCCACTGTAAAATTTCATTCGGATTAGGACTATAGGAGTCTTGGCACATCCATCAATACGCCAAAACCTTGTGAACTTCAATGAATTAGCTGTCATCATAAAAAAAGGAAACTTACGACAAGTAAAGTCAAGTAAAACTAAGACCTCCGTTTTGCCATCTCTTTCCAGCAAAGGTGGCACTTCTTCTAGCACAGGAATATTTTTAGCAGTGCGTTTGATGCCAACTCCTTGTTGCTTCAGTAAAGCTAGAGGCACTAAGGTGGTTTTAGGGCAATAAGTCAAGCACTGTTGGACCGGATCTCATAAGAACTCCGCAATTAAGCGTGCTTGAGCGAGAGCAGTACTAGGATGGTGACCTCCTGAGAAGTTCGGATAGGAGTGAAACCCTGTGATTCCCTTTAAAAAAAGCACTAGGGTGGGATTTTAAATGACCGATGATTTCCAAAGGCTGACAAAAATAAGAGTTTGCAGAAGCCGACAGTCAGGAGTCAAATTTTGTTTGAAAAGAATGCGGCTCATATCCCTATATAACCCGAGTTATACGAGTTGCCTTTGGTCTATTTTGGCTTGTCATGAACTCTTAAAAGAAAAAAGGACATATAAGACGGTTTTATTTGTTTATTGTCACTTCACAAGTGTCCCTTCTAGTTATAACTGTCAAAACGAAACATATAACACATCACCTCAGCAACCTGACCAGCTCTTTTTCTTTCATCTAACTGTGTCACCCGTCCAACCCAAACGAACACTTCAGCTCCACAATCAAGCAGATAGCACTTGCTTTTGTTTTTCTCTGAAAATGACTTTGACAGGCTTCCTTCCACCATTTCTACTTCACCATCAGCCATGCTACAAAGAATTTACATTATATTTCACCTCATGTAATATAAAACAAAATGAATAACTTGAATTCACACATTGATAAAGATCGGAAAAAACGTATAAAAGGAGCTTATGAACTACTACTATACGCAACAAAAAAGATCTGCCAGATTTATTCAGAGTTAGCACAATTACACATACTAAAAATGCCGAAATAGTTTCGCAAGGGTTGATTCAGAAAAGATCTCATCTTAAAATGCATTCCTTCATCTTCGCTGCGATTCTAAAAAGTATAAATTTTGTTTTTTGGCTCTTTACAACTCCTAAGTAAGAAACCATTTTTAGTAATAACTGATTACAAGTTCTTATTGTAATACGAGTTTAAGTAAATGTTCACAGGGCTTGGAACAAATTAAAGTCTAACTAAAGATTAAAATTTAACTGGCACCATGAGCATTAACTTAAGGGAATCACATCGTCATTGTAGACCAAAGAACCACCATTAGACCTGGTTACTTGTCAGTCTGCAGAATGACGCGCAGTTCCATTTAGTTCCCTCTGTGTTTGTTACTATTTTGGTTAGATACCCAAGTCCCGGTGGCCTGGCTATAATGCAACCTCAGTTCAAGTGTGGCAATGTGCGGCATTCTGATACTGTTACGCAACAACTATGTAATAAAGATAAACTGTTTGCGTAATTTGAAAAACGATACCTGCAAAACTATGTAGGAATCCCCGGAGTAGAATTGACCATAACTAGAAAGTGGCAGAAGTACTGGCTGAAAGTTGTCAATTCTCCATACCTCAGTCACTCGAAAGATTGTTAAGTCTAACTCAATTTGAAGGTCAATAAATGAAAGACTCGTTGATCAATGAGGAATTAATAGAAAAAAAAAACATCAAGTTAAACAAACAAATATGTTATACATTGCTGCACTAGAAAAAAGAAAAGAAAAATGCCGATTCTTCCGGTGCCTGTTAATGAGGATGCAGTTTTTGACCCGCTCCCTGAAATGCAGGCTCGACCACGTTAGAGGCTGACATAGTCTTGCTTCGATATCCTCACAACAAGGAATGAATTGCTGTAGTGGCGATGATCGCAAAAAAGAGGTGGTAATAATGCTGCCTTGGGAATTCATTTCGTTTTCCATTGGAAATTGAATTGTTGAACTCTTATACTTTTTTCTTTTCATTCCATTGAAAAAAATTAACCGAAACTAGACGGGTGTGTGGTTGGAAAACGAAGCAAAATAAATACAAACCTTTTAGAAACTCAATTTACTGTCAAATTTGTCTTTCATTTTATCTTCTCTAAATTTTCATACGACCAGAAGGTAAAGAGGAGTTAATGTTTGAACATAGTTGACTGATGAGTCTTTCTAACGATCTTAATCCATGTGTTTTAGGGCATTTGTATATATAAATTACCGTTTCGTATAGTTTTGCATTTCAAATGCATTTCAACAGATGGAATACTGGTTCTCCTAACCCACTTTCTTTTAGGAATCTTGGCTAAAACTTCACTTGTGCTCCCACTGCCACATATACCTCTGACTAGTCTACCCGGACCTTTCCTCGCACGTTCATCCTAAATCTGACCTGTGGATATGAGTTTCTCTCTTCCAAAGACAACCCTTTCCTGTCCACGAGATTCTGTGTACCAGACTTTGTTTATCTTCTGAACTGGGACGGTCACTCCCTCAGGCGATAATCTGACCATATACAATGAACCTCTCTTTCTTCCGCGGGCCACGACAAGATTTCTTTCAAGACCTTCCATTTCCTGTTTCCGAACTTCACTACGTGTCCTTGTGCATCCAACTACCTGACAGAAATCATACTTTTTGTCAAACTTGAAATAACTCCGACATCCATCAAAGTTCAGAGACCGACTGGCGTCTTCAACACTATGTCACCCATGACCGTAACATCAAGAGTTCTATCGTCTGCAAGTCGTACCTTTTCAAAGTCTCCAACTACCAGATTCTGCAATGCTTCAGTGTTGTGGGTGGCATGAAATGAAGCACGAGAATCCATGACCCAGAAATCCTTATTGCTCTCTACACGACAAAAAAGAAGATCATTTGCAAAATTTTCTACAGTATTCACTTCTTTATTTTTCAGGCACTGATCCCTAAAATGCCCCACCTCTTTGCAGTTCCAACATGTTACACCTGGGCAACCACAAGTCTTTGACTGACACCTCTTGTGTTCCTGCTCCCACTATCTCTGCTATTCTTTCTGCCTCAACTGACGT
>JAWWMW010034068.1:0-17422 GCA_035048345.1 Echeveria elegans
CTCATTTAAAATTAAAAAATTAGAAATTCTAAATTCCAAATTCATATTAAATTAAAATGAAAAAATTAATCCATTTGAAATTAAAAATTTCAAATTCATATGTACAAATTAAAAATTATTTGAAATACATTATAAAAATTGAGGAGAATCGAATTGAGACAAAATTCTCGTCGGGATGACAGGCTGAATGAATGAAATGAATAGATCAATTTCGCAGAAACTATTGTAGGAAGCTAGTAGAAACTCATTCAAACCCGAACCCACAAAATGCTGGTTGAATCCAATGCGGGTTTAGTCGTAAAATTCGTAAATCTAAACCCGAATTCGCTAAGCGCAAGTCGAGTATGGCTTGAAGTTTTTTTTATGATGAACCCAAACGTCTCAGGCCTACTCAAAACCATTATTTGATTAGCCAGCTTGAACTTAGACCATAGTGTATATCTAGTTTTACTCTATTGGGTTTGATCAATTCATAAATTATTGAGTCAAACCAATTCATAAATAACGTTGGGCTATGATTTGCCATAAGCATTCCAAATTACACAACGTCAATGATCATATGAACAAAATCATCGAGACTGTTTTCTTTTGACTTGAAATGAAGTATTTGAAAAATTAAATTTCTAATTGTTTGGTGCCACCTATCCCCACTGAGTCCCGTGGATTAATAATAAGGTCTGAAAGGGTTTAGAATCTGTCAAGGCCTAATAATCTTGAACCGGTAGGCGCATATCACATGGTTTACAACAAAAGACATTAAGTACAACATTAACTCATTATTTGAGGAAGTATTGTGGCTAAACAAATGGCATAAAAAAAACTACAACATGACAAGCAACAAGATGAAACTCATATGAAAATTTTCCAGAATTGTAAACATTTAGGTCCGTTTGGTTGTGGAAAAAAAGTGAGGAAAAGAAAACTTAAAGAAGAATGATTTTCTCATGAGAAAGTTGTAAGAAAAATTTGATCTCAATTTGTTTATTTTTTACATTTTTTCTCTTACAACCAAACACATAATTTAATTTTCACTCAAAATTTTTCTTTCTTCTTTTTCCTCGCAACCAAACAGAGCCTTAAAAAAACAGAAGACCCACAGACATTTAAATTTTAAACCAGTTAAACTCCACTAAAAGCCTAAAACGTTTACTGTGGCCTGAGGAACAAGATGCAACAGGCCAGGACAGCTACTAACAATATGCAGTGCATAAACCATTTACAAAGATTGAATACAAAACATGACAACGCATCATGAAAACGGGTTAGAGCAAATAAAAACTACTACAGTACAAACAGTTCGACCTGAGCATTGAGTGCCAAGCAGAACAGGGCACAATTTTCGCCAATTCATAGGCAAAAAAAAAAAAACTAAGACCTATCCCGGTCCTGAATTAAAGACACAACATATACAATATCAATCAGCTAAAACAAGCTTTAATAAATGTAATGTGGTTAGTTTTAATGTTACACCCTGCACCAGCACAGATGGTTGCCTCACCTCAAGCTCAAAGTGAGACAGTTATGATACGCAAAGAAATGTTGGTTACCAACTAAAAGCAGGTACGCAACATAAGTAGCATGCTTCACAAATGTCATGCCATAATTACAGAATATGAACTTGGGCTGATCACGTATTACATGAAAACCCTTTCAAGAGCATAATATAAGCATTTAAGTGCTTTCCACTCCAGGCTTAAAAATCGCAAAAGAGATATACAACTCATAACACCATACTAGACAAAAAGAGAGAATCTTGAAAGTACAACAGTGGATTATAATCAGGATGGCATGACGATGAAGGCATTCTTTTGATTAATGAATGCATTATGATGCATTATGCGTGTGAATGAATGCAATATGATAATGTTGATGCGTGATGAATGAAGCATGCAATATGATAATGCTGATGTGTGATGAATGAATGCAGCACATCATAATGCTGATGAATGAATGAATTGTGATGCTTGATGAATGATTGAGGGCAAACGATTATGATTTATGAATATGATGAATAAATGTGAATATGAAGTTCATATATGCAAGATGGTGAATAAAAAGTGTAACGAATGAAGAGATGGTGAATGACGAGTAAATTAATAAGCGTATATCAAGATTCAGGCAGAGCAGAGAGATTTGAACCTGCCAAGTTTTGTCAACAACCTTGTACCTCTCCTTGTCCCCTATCGAGCAAATCAACCACGTTCCATATCTGCTGTATTAATATAAAACAGAAGAGAGAACCTTTAGTAGACTGGGGAGGTCCCAGTTCTTGCATCCTTGATTAGCAAAAAAATTTTTTATCACCCACAACACCGAACTCCAAAGGATTAAAAAGCAACTCACTGCATATTACAAATTTTCTACAAATGCATAAGGTAGAGAATGCCATCTTCAGGCAAAGTGAAAGATTAGTCAAATGGATATGATTGTACATACTTGAGTGTCTTCATGCAAAGAAACTTACCATGCTTCACAGTTCACATGAACTGCTCATCGCAGCTTATCATTATTCTCCTGCTCTTAACTAATTCCTGCAAGTCAACATTGGGAAAAGCAAATACGTATACAACCAGATGCAAGTAAATTTAAGGAAAAGTGATGGGGCACTTCAAACAAAAGCAAATATGATGAAGCACATAAAACATGAACACTAACACTGAATAAAGCACAGGATATCCGTGCCACTTGTTGTGTCATACTTCATAACTCACTCTTTTTCTATTTCACCTGATCTCAGAATGCGAATCAGCCAGAAAACTACGAAGCGAGCTAGGTCATTAACCAATAAAAGACAGATAAATATATGCATAAGATGCTCTAATATCGTAAGCAACAAAATTGAACATCATCCACGGTTTGATACAGCTCATTTAATGCAATGACACGACGCGCTGTGGTCACAGACGACACACTAGCAATACTGAAGCGTCCTCCATGAAAGCACGAGATGAAAAGTCAATAAGAGAGGGTTAGGCAATTGGAAAATACATTAGGTGAACGGAAATTTTTAGAAGAAAAAGTGAACCTCTAATGACATTCAAATTTTAAATATATAAAAAAATCAGTTAACACATACCCTGTGTCGCTGTCCTGAAATATGTACACAGCAGCAAAATATTTGTTCTTGATTTCAGGAAGATAGTGTTACAACATAAATAACATAAAAAAAAGTTAACATGACAACCAAAAGGATGTATACCTTCATTTATGATGTGACTAATCTGACCATCTTTTATTCAGACTGACACCATGCCCAAAGAGTGAATAATGCCATGATGGTCACACGGAAACTGTTACGAATTTATAATTTTTCACCCTGAGGCATCAGTACTTCCCAACTGCGTGAAACAAGAAGCACGCTGTAAGTAACAAATTACTCAGTTTCCAAAACCCAAATAACCGATGATGAGAATCCGCATACCCAATTTGTATGTGGCCAATCATGTATACCTTAGCTAGTTGCAAAACTGCCCAAAAAATAAACTAATTGAATGTATAACAGATCAGGCACAAACAATATAACAGAAAGAAAGTTTGGTTCATGTAAGGTGCAAAAAATGCGAGCAGATGGAAGCAACATAACAATCATTTATTTTGTAATGTCAATAATTAAAGATATTGGAGATGATAATAGAAATAAGGAATATCTGACATACAAAAGCTAGATTTTAGCAGCTTGGTCACAAATTCATCAAATCACCCGCTAGCAGACTCCACCTTAGATGGACATCTTTTTAGAACTGCAACACAACAAGCAGTTCGACTTCCGTATTGGATGCCAAGCAAAACAAAGCACAAATTCTGATAAATCCATACGCATAAGAAAAAAACAGACCTATCTCGGCGCTGAATTAAAGCCATAACAGATAAAATATCGATCAACTAAAGAACTATAATTATATTTCACATCACAGCACATCCAGCTTAGATGTTTGCCTCACCGCACAGTGAAACAGTTATTACCAGTTTCTCTATATGATACGCAAAGAAACGTTAGTTACCAACTAAAAGCAGGTATGCAACATAATTAGCATGCTTCACAAAATGTCTTGCCATAATTACAGAATATGAGTCTGGGCTGATCACATATTATTACATAAAACCCCTTCAAGAACATAATATAGCCATTCAAGTGTTTTCCACCTTCGGCCCAAAAATCGCAAAAGAGAAACACAACTCATACAGCATACTTCCTTAAGAATTCAAGATAGACAAAAAGAGAGAACCTCAAACGAAGATGATGAAGGCATTGCTAAATTATGTATGTAGTATTTTTTATGAATGAATGCAGTATGATGGCATTATATGTGATGATGAATGAGTGCAATATAATAATGCTGATGCGTAATGAATGAACTGATGAATGCGGAATGATAATGCTGATGTGTGATGAATAAATGCAAGAATGCAATATGATAATGCGGATATGTGATGATGAATGCAATATGATAATGCGAATGTGTGATGAATGAATGCAATATGATGATGAGGATGTGTGATGTATGAATGAATGAAATGCTACATTATGCATGATGAATGAATGAGTGCAATATGATATGCTGATGCATGATAAATGAATGAATTGTTGATTTGTGAATGACTGAGTGCAACGACTACAGATATGACAAATGATGGATGAACATGAACAGGTATATATATATATGCATGTCGATGATATTGAATTAATGACGATAGTGAATGCTGAATGGTGAATAAATTAATGAGCATATATCAATAATCAATGGGAGCGGAGAGATTTGACCTGCCAGTTTGAGAAAAAATATGTACCTCTTCTGGTCCCTAATGGAGCAAATCAATCACCTCCCATATATGTCTGCATTAAAAGAAAACAGAAGAAAAATGACATTTGGTGGATGGATGTCCCATTTCTGGCATAAATGAATTGTCACCCACAACACCTAACTCTAATGGATAAAAAAGCAACTCACTGCAAGAAACAAATTTTCTACATATGCATAACATGGAGAATGCTAGGGGAAAACTGAAAGATTAATCAAATGGATATGACTTTACATACTTAATTGTCTTTTCTTTTCATGCCAAGAAAACTCATCGTGCTTTACATGAACTGGTCACCACAGCAATTCATTTTTCTCCTGCTCTAAACTACTTCCTGTAAGTCAACATTAGGAAAAGAAGGGTATACAGCCAGATGCAAGTAAGTTTAAGGAGAAGCGACGGGGCTCTTCTAAACAAAAGCAAATATGTTGAAGCAAATAAAAATATATACCAACAAAAAACGAAGGTTGTATGTGCTTCTTGTTGCATCGTACTTCATTGCTTTCTCTGTTTCTATTTCCCGTCATCTCTTACTGCGAACCAGTCAGACACCTATGAAGCGAGCTGGGTCACTACTCACTAACAGATAAATAGAAATAAATATATGCAAAAGATACTCTAATTACCTTGAGCAACAGAATCAAACATCTTCCACAGTTAGACAAAGAAGATGCAACAGGCCAGGCCAGCTACTAACAATATGAAGTACATAAACCATTTACAAAGATAGAATACAAAACACGACAACTCATCATGAAAACAGGTTAGAGCAAATAAAAACTGCTACAGGCTATGATCAGTATTTCTTACCAGTATGAAGTACCGAAGTCTTTGCCCTTCGCTAAGTTATTGGAACCTGCGACTTACTTGAGCGCTGCAAAACCTAGTTCAACAAAGCTCATTGCTACTCAAACTGTGTTACCCTCAAAAAAAATGTAGTACTAGTTTTCTTAGACGCTTTTCAATAAAACTTGAGAAGATGTCTCAGTAGACATCATCACACCTGCCTTTATCAAAACAGCAGATGGTTCCGAGGTGTTTTGTAGACGATGTACTACTTCCAGGGCTCAATACACAACATCACTGCAAAAGACATAGAAATTAACTTAATGTTAATACAATATAGTTCCCAAAACGTCCAGGTGACAACATGATAGTTGATTTGTTGAGCTGTTTTCAAGGAGAACATCTTAAGATTGGCATTATTTCAAAACTGCTATCCAACCAACAGTTTGACCTGAGCATTGAGTGCCAAGCAGAACAAAGCACAGTATTTGAATTTTGACAATTCATACACAAAAAGCCCGAATTAAAGACATAACATATACAACATCAATCAGCTAAAAAAGCTTTAAGAAATGTAATGTGCTTAGTTTTAATGTTACATCCTGCACTGGCACAGATGGTTGCCTCACCTCAAAGTGAAACATTAATGATACGCAAAGAAACAATCGTTACCAACTACAAGCAGGTATGCAATATAATTAGCATGCTTCAATAATGTCACGCTCATGCCATAATTACAGAATATAACGTGTATTACATGAAAAGCCTTTCAAGAGCATAATATAAGCATTTAAGTGCTTTCCACTTCAGGCCTAAAAATCGCAAAAGAGATACATAACTCATACCATCATATTTCCTGAAGAATTCAAGATAGACAAAAAGAGAGAATCTTGAAAGAACAACAGTGGATTATAATCAGGATGGTATGATGATGAAGGCAATGCTGAATTATGAATGCATTATGCGCAATGCAATATGATAATGCTGCTGCATAATGAATGAATGAGTGAATGCAATATGATAATGTTGATGTGTGATGAATGAATGCAGTATGAAAATGTTGATGCCTAATGAATGAATGAATTAATAAGTGCAATATGATAATGATGATGCCTAATGAAAGAATGAATGCAATATGATAATGTTGATACGTGATGATTGAATGCATGCAATATGAAAATGCTGATGTATGATGAATGAATGCAGTATGATAATGCTGATGAATGAATGAATTGTGACGCTTGATGAATGATTGAGGGCAACTATTATGATTGATGAATGATGAATAAATATGAACATGAACATATATGCAAAATGGTGAATAATGAATGAAGAGATGGTGAATGGCGAGTAAATTAGAAGGCGTATATCAAGATTCAGGATGAGCAGAGAGATTTGAACCTGCCAAGTTTTGTCAAAAACCTTGTTCCATATCTGCTGTATTAATAGAAAACAGAAGAGAGAACCTTTAGTGGCCGGAGAGGTCCCGGTTCTTGCATCCTTGATTAGCAAAAATGAATTATCACCCACAACACCTAACTCCAAAGGATTAAAAATTTTCTACAAATGCATAAGAGAATGTCATCTTCAGGCAAAGTGAAAGATTAGTCAAATGGATATGCTTGTACATACTTAAATGTCTTCACGCAAAGTAAACTCACCATGCTTCACATGAAAATCTCACCGCAGCTTATCATTATTCTCCTGCAAGTCAACATATGGAAAAGCAAATAACTGGATGCAAGTAAGTTTAAGGGAAAATGATGGGGCACTTCAAACAAAAGCAAATATGATGAAGCACATAAAACATATACACTAACACTCAAAAAACACAGGATATATCATATACGTGCTACTTGTTGCGTCGTACTTCATAGCTCACTCTGTTTCTATTTCACCTCATCTCATATTGCGAATCGGCCAGAAACCTACGAAGCGAGCTCGGTCATTAACAGATAAAATAGATATAAATATACGCATAAGATGATCTAATTATCGTAAGAAACGGAATTGAACATCATCCACGGTTTGATACAGTTCATTTAATGCAATGACATGACACAAAGTGGTCACAGACGACACACTGGCAGTACTGAAGTGTCCTCAATGAAAGCACGAGATGAAAAGCCCTTTCCTTCAAAATATGGAATAAGAGAGGGTTAGGCAATTGGAAAATACATTAGGTTAGGTGACAGAGAATTTTTAGAAGAAAAGCGAACCTCTAATGACATTTGAAATTTAAGTATATAAAAAAATCAATTGATACATACCATGTGTCTCTGTCCTGAAATATGTACACAACAGCAAAATATTTGTTCTTGATTTCAGGAAGATATTGTCACAACACAAATATCATCAAAAAAAAAAGTTTACATGACAACCAAATTGATATATACCCAAATATATATGAGATACTAAATGAAACTTCATTTATGATGTGACTAACCTGACCATCGTTTATTCAGTCTGACACCATTCCCAAATAGTGAATAATGCCACGATGGTCACATGGAAACTGCTACGAATTCATAATTTTCACCCTAACTGAGGCACCGGTACTTACCAACTGCGTGAAACAAGAAGCAAGTTGTAAGTAACAAAGTACTCAAGTTTCCAAACCCAAACAATCTGATGATGAGAACCGGCAAACCCAATTTGTACGTGGCCAATCATGTATACCTTAGCTAGCTGCCAAACTGCCCAAAAATTAAACTAGTTGAATGTATAACAAACCAGGCACAAACAACAAACAAAAAGAAAGTTTGGTTCATGTAAGAAACAAAAAATGCACGCCGATGGAAGCAGCATAGTAATCATTTATTATGTAATGTCAATAAATAAATATATTGGAGATGATAACAGAAATAAGGAATATCTGACATACAAAAGCTATATTTTAGCAGCTTGGTCACAAATTCATCAAATCACCCGCTACCAGACTCCACCGTATTTGCATAAAAGGTTGGAAGAAACACATACTTGCGAGGTCTGAAGTTAGCAAATATAAAGCACGGAAAGTCAAATCATCAAGAAACTGAAGTGTATGGCATACAAAAGAAGCATCAAAACTGAATTGATGCAACACCCTAATTAAAAAATTGATTCGCACCACCAAAGCAAAATAATCATTTTTCAGGCTAGTATTAAAAAAATGGAGTGAAAAACCTGACTTGCCTAAGGTTAGAGTTCAGGACATGCTCGCGTTTTTTTGTTATCTTCATGTTTCAGATCCGTATTTAGAGTGTACGGCATGCATCAGACTGCTTACCATTAAAGTCAACCTATTCTTAAACTTACAATACTGTCACGATGCAGGGCTGATCTTCGTGGAAGTACCTGAAAATGCAGATAAATAAAGTCGAAAGGTAGAGCATATGCACTTGTATGCACACAGAGATTCGACTAAAATTAATTGGTTGACAAGAATTACTACTGACTCAGGGAAAATGTAGGAAAACCTTTTCAGTTGCTGATTCATTTCAATTGCAGTCACACCGAGCTCCCAAAAATCAGCCTGAAAGAGATGCATTTTAATGAGCACAATCAATGACTTTGGTGTACAAACATAGTCAGGACACTTCAATTACTCATCAGAATCAGAAAATCAAGAAAATAAACGGAATTCAAAGTAAGATACAGAAAACTGTTAAACCGATTCAGCCAGTATCTTCGTCGATCCCTACAAGTCAGGAAAGGGCATCTCATGCAGCATGTACATACATTAATGGTACTATTACTATTATAATAACCTGTTTATTAAAATTGATCTATTTAGGAAACATTTTATCTCCATTGAAAGATGAAAATTCTATTCCCATTTTATTCAGGCGGCATTACCATCAGGGGAGAGTTATGCCAACACTACCAAACAAAGAGCATCAATGAGATGAACAAGACTGCAACCTATGCATAGGATTTGGTTGTCCAATAAGAACTCCAGCAGAACAGGACATAGAATATGCTTAGAGAACGGTGCACATTTGAAAACAGGAACACAGGCCCAAAAAATCAGTACCAGCCGGAATGTAAGACATGCTCATGAATCAAAAATGATTTCAAGTGTAAAAAATGAGTCAAAAATGATATCATATATAACAGGCACACCAGATGATCCGAGTAGCCTTCTATCCTCATCTTAAAGTCCAATACGAGCAAGATAATTCTTACTCCCTAACCAATTTGAGTACATAGTAACTCACTGGAACAACTCACTTGCATCTGCATTCACAACCCATTTTAAAGTCTATAAGACAAAAGGATAAAAGAACAAACAATTTACAACATCACCAAAACATCTTTGAATACAAAATAATTTACACTGGGATGCGACAACTCACTCACCAGCATTGATAGCAAATTTTGAAGTCCAGCAGATAAAAGAAAAAAGGGGCTGTTATCAAAAAACAAAAGAATAAGCAAATATAACATCTCCAACACCTCATAAGTGCTGATGATATGGTCAACACCTCATACACAAGTTGAACACAACACCGCAAAGCTGTACAACCTGAAAACAGTCATCCCATCTCAGGCATTCAGGTACTTCTGAAAATACGAATGTGCAATGCAAGACAATCACCATCCCTCCCGCACAAAAAATACAGACAAGTTAGGAACAGTTTTCTTAGACACTCAAGTTTCAAAAAAAATGATATTCGAGCAGATGCAAAAACTTCACAGAAATATAGACAAGTATAGCATCAACCTGACAGTGGAACCGACAAGTAACATAATCATATGAGATGAGGCTACTAGTATTCATCAGGAGGATGAAGATCAAGGAAGTGATTGATGTAACCGCCAAGCATATATAGAGTGAAATATGTTAATAAAAGAGAATACTAGTATATACCCAGTAGACAACGCTGCCATCAATTGCTAGTCATGGGCTGCTGTTCTTCCACACTGCACAAAATGAGTAAAACACATTTCCGAAATCAGACTTCACTTATCTGAAATCATACCAATTCAGGAACTAAACCTTAAAAAAAGTCAGGACATGAAAAATAAGATACACACTCCTGGAAGAACTGATGCGCGAGAGAGACCTTGCAAAGACAAGGGAAAATTGCTTCATAAGGCATTTTGCAACAAATTCATAGAACACGAGAGACCTAACAAATACAAGAGATTTGCTTGTTTCATGCTAATCATTGTCCTACAGGAATTCCAATAGCAAGGGTAATATTAACTAGCATATTTTAATTTGTAAAAAAACTCACCATTTTCTTTTCCTCAAGCATTAAGGTGTCCAGATGGATATAATTAACATAACCTTTAAGCGTTGGAATGTGGGAGATACTTCAGAAGACTAAACCATTGAAGTTGTGCTGTACATACAAAAACTGCCAACACAAGGATTTTAGAATCTTACAACTGATCTTCCTCGCAGCAAGCTCCCAAAAAACCATTAGGCACATTTAAGATTAACTAAGAAAACTTAAACACAAAATCATTCAAATTTTAAGCCTTGAGCATTGCTTACTTGTCAGCAGACTAGTACGGATACCTGTCAGATTCAAGAATGCAGCTACAGATCGAGAAATGCTGATCATGGCGAGACAATCCGTCGACAACACTGGTGGGCCTCAGAAATATGAGTACAGACATCACTCCAAAAATCAACACTTTTTAGTTACTCATAAGAAGTCACACAAATTAAAAAATGTAAATAAAAATTGAAGTACCAAAGGATATGACATACAAAAGAAGCATCAAAAGCCATGGTATTAATGCAACACCCTAATTTAAAAAATGATCAGCACCACCAAAGCAACATAATTATTATTCAGGTTAGTAATTACAAAATTGAAGGGAGTGAAAAAACTCGTATTTTTTCGTTATCTTCAAGTGTCAGATCCGCATTTAGAGTTTACGGCATGCATCAGACTGCTGTTCTTAAACTTACAATACTGCCACGATGCAGGGCTGATCTTCGTGAAGTCCCTGAAAATGCAGATAAATAAAGTCAATAGGTATAGCATATGCATTTGTATGCACACAGAAACTCGACTAAAAGTAATTGGTTGACAGGAATTACTACCAACTCACGGAAAAATGTAGTAAAAACCTTTTCAGTTACACATTTGACAGAAGTGTAGCATTAAGAAATATGTTGATGTTGCTGAGTCATTTCAACAGCAGTCCCAAAAATCAGGTCGAAAAGAAATGCATTTTAATGTGCATAGTAGTCATAAGAACCACAATTTAAAAAAGAAGAAAAAAAGACCCCCTACTGTCAGTGACTTTGGTGTACAAACATAGTCAGGACACTTCAATTACTCATCAGAATCAGAAAATCAAGAAATAAATGAAATTGGAATTAAGAAAGAAAAAAACTGTTAGACTGATTCAGCCAGTATCTTCGTGGAGCCTTACATGTCAGGACAGGGCATTTGATGAAGCATGTTAATACACTAGTGGGACTATTACTATTATAACAACTTGTTTATTAAAATTGATCTATTTAGGAAACATTTTTTCCCATTAAAAGATGAAAATTTCAAGTGTAGTTCAGGCGGCATTACCATCAGGGGAGAGCTTTGCCAACACTACCAAACAAAGAGCATCCATGAGATGAGCGAGACTGCAACCTCTGCACAGGATTTGGTTGATCCAATAAGAACTTCAGCAGAACAGGACATAGAAATTTGCTTAGAGAATGGTACACATTTGAAAAAAGGAACACAGATAAACCAACAATAGACCGGCATAAAATCAGTATCATCCGGATAGTAAGACATACTCATTTATCAAAAATGATTTCGACTTTAAAAGTCCCATTCGAGTGAGCAATGCAATTTAACGAATGATCCGAGTACCCTTCTATCCTCCTCTTAAAGTCCCATTCGAGCAAGATAATGCTTACTCCCTAACCAATTTGAGTACATAGAAACTCACTGGAACAACTCACTTGCATATGCATCTGCATCCACAACCCATTTTAATGTCCATAAGACAAAAGGATAAAAAAAACAAACAATTTACAACATCTCCAAAACCTCTTTGAATATAAAGTAATTTTAAAGTTAAACCCCTGTTGGCCACAACACAAACCGCATGAAAAAATTAACATGACAACCAACAAGATTCCGGAAATACATTCTTTTCTTTCACCGTTTCAAACCAGCAAGCACATGAACATAACCAGGAAAATGGAAAACCGGAAATCTAATCGAAGCAAACCTGTCACGGCTAAAGTCGAGCGGTTCCGCTTCCGTAGCCCCCAACTTACGCCCTCTCCCCGATACCCGTTTTGATGGAATCGCAATCCGATCAACGAATCAAGTAGGATCTTCGAACCCGAATCGACACGTACCGGGTAAGATAACCCGGTAGGAAGCGGTTCAACCATCGAGTCGCCTGAATACTCCCGTCAATGAGGCGACGTACGGTGCTTCAGACCACGAACGCGTCAGCTTGTTATTCGTCTTCGTCGCCTCATCCGACCACCGTTAACGACCTCTGGACGAGAGCCTGACCGGCGTATAATCGCGTCGAATCGGGGCGCTTCGGAGTTGGAGTCTTGACCAAGTCAGTTCTCCTCCAACTACCGACTATCTGGACAGATAGTTTCCAATTAGGGTTAGACGCAATATTTATACACGAAGTGAATTTTGAAAATCAAGCCGTTGGGAGATTAGCGGACAGCTTAAATTTGACGCTCAAGTTTAAGGAGATTTTGTAGATAGAAAGAAAAATTAAAATAAAATAATGAAATGATAGGTTTGTTTGATCAAAGAAAAGTTTAAATTTTATATAGAATTTCTTTCAATGAAAATTTATTTTTCTTTTTTGCTTTCTCGAGAAGAAAATTATAAAAATATTTAATTTCTGTGTTTGGTTACTTTAAGGTTACGTTTGATTACAAGAAAAAAGTGAGAAAAGGTTTTTTTAAAGAAAAATAATTTTTCCATGAAAAAGTTATAAGGAAAATTTGATCTCATTTTGTCTATTTTTTTAATTTTTTCCTTACAACCAAACACACATTTATTTTCATTCAAAATATTTCTTTAATTTTTTATTTCTTCTCTTTTTTCTCCGCAACTAAACAGGGCCTAAGTAAATATAATTTTAACAAAGAATCCTTATGAAAATTATTTTCCCTCAACTTAACATTTCATTTACTCCTTGACTGGATCTATGAAAAGTAATTTTCTTTTGGAGTAAAATGTATGAAAGGTTTATTGTTAAATTTTAACTTTCGCATGACCAATCAAACATATCATCTCATTTTTAAAAAACATCTCTCGAAAATTTTTAACTTTAAAACATAATCCAAACCCTTCTCTCTTATAAAACAATTAAAAGTTTATTATATACAATTTAGGGCTGCAAACTCCAATTACAACAACAATTCAAATCGACGGTCATATCACTATGAATTTAATGGTCATTCATAGTAAAAGGCTAAAAGCTTCTTCGTTTAAATTGTATTTTTTAAAGTACATAATTTTAAGCTGGCCGCAAATGCAGTTCGCAGTCCTAAGTTCTAATATAAACAGTTAACAATTAAAACTCAACAGAAAATATTCATATGAATTTTTTTTATTCCAATTTTATAACGAAATCTATTCATTTTATAAGAAATCCAATTTCGAGAAATAAATGTGAAACATAACCAATTTAGAATTGCATCCTACCGTTGCTTCAAGGGGTATTAATGTAATCTCAGGTCAGTCAGCACCATAAAATTTGACCGTTGCTTCAATCTAGAAACCCTCCCAAAACGCTCCCTTCTCTTCTCTTCTTCTATAAATCCTCAATTCCGAATCCGACCGTTACCGTATTTTAAATCCCTCTGTTTCAGATCCATTTACAATCTCAGTCAAGCAGAGTCCATGGAGAAGCAGCACCCTCTCCACCAGATCGCCACGACACCAACCCACCGTCTCCTCCTCAAACAGTGGCTCAAAGAGGAAGATCTCATTCTCAATCGGGTCACCCTCAAAGAGCTTCAAATCGACGCCATTCGCAAAGAAATCACTAACCTCTACTGCTTCTTCTTCCTCTTCCACTCAATCTCACTCCTCATCCTCTTCAACTCCGCACCCACCTCAACTTCCTGCCGCCGCTCCTGGATCCCATCCGTCTGCTCCCTGCTCTGCTCCCTCTGCATCATTTGGGCCGTGCGGTATAAAAGCGACCTGGAGGCGCATAATGAGAAGCTGTTGATGAGGGAGAAGGAGGATTGGAAGCTGTTGGGGAAGTGCGTTGAGGAGTTGAAGAGGAAAGGGCTTGCGTTTGATTTGTTGAAGGAGGTGGATGCGCTTAGGAGGGCGAAGAGCTTGCGAGTTGAGGCTAAGGAGATCCGGAAGTGGTCGGCTAGGGATTTTGTTGCGATGTTTCTCTTCTCGGTTGCTTGCTTGGTTATTGGGATGATTAGGGTTGTCCTCTGTGGTTGACTTAATCACGCGACTTTGTCCTCTGTTCTGCATCTGCTTGCTTTCTATCGCTCTCATTGTAAACACCGACATTTTTATCGGTCAATTAATTGGATTTTTTTTTATAAATATTTTCGTTCCAGAGAGTTTGAACTGTTGGAAAGTTGTGAAAACTGACAACAGGGTTAGGTTTTTTAGTTCATCATTGTTTAATTATTTATAATGGCGGGTTGGTTCTGGGTTTGTTGATGATGAAGATAATTCAACAAAGCGTTCTGACACAGTGCTGTAGAGATTATGCTTCTTGTTGACAGAGATGATGGTGTGAGTGGCTGAAGTTGTAACTTGAAACTCTATGTTTAGTTAGTGGACCTGAAACCATGTTTCCGTGAAAGCTAATGGATCCCGAGCCAAACGCACCAGTATCTGGAGCTGGTGATGATGAATTGGCTGCTCCAGAATGTCAGGTACATGTTACATGCTTTAGTGTGAATAGACGTGGCCTCAAAGCCGGGTGAGAATTGGGCTTCCCCTATGGGGTGGATCATGATTCATGAATGACATGCATTATGGATTCTGGTCTTCAGGTCTAGCAGATGTTACTCATTGCCGAGCACCATGAAGAGCCATGACTCTGGCAGTGTGAAAACCACAGTGCCCAGAGAGCCTACTTGCTTGGTCGGGTCGTACATCTGGTTGGAAGGTACGAAATTATATAGCATTGCTTGGTCTCTTGGACAATCCATTATGATTTATGACTTCCATTATGCTTATGTCGCGGACTTACGAGTGTTTATCATGTCTACATGGTTGCGAATGCTGTCTTCACCAATTTGGTAGGGTTTGGGATCTGGTTGTGTGAGTTTTGAAAGAGTGGATGCTTGCTAATTTTGAATGATTAATACTGTATATTTTAGTTAGAGAATCTTTCGTAATTTGTTTTGTTAAAATGATTAATTAGCTTCACGAATCTCACTTGACTGATTTACCCTTTTGAATTAATTTTAATTATATTAATTAATTTAAGTTTAAGTAAAGTTTAATCTCCGCTGTTATTCAAAACCAAATCAATGCATATTTTTTTATACTTTATATACTCAGACACTTTTATATGTGATCCTCTCCCTTAATTTATTAATGATCCTCCATTCATTGAGCTTGTTGATGGTTTGCCGGCCTTGCTTTATAGTCAAAAATCAAGACTTGGATTGACCCCACTATAAAAGGGATTTCATTTCTGATGAAGTATATACTATGTATTCTAACTCATATGATTTGTATTCAAATGTACAATAATAAGAATTCCATTTTTTTGCACTTACATGCTTTCTCATGGTAATTTTGATTTTCATTAAGGCTTTGAAGGAATCTTTAATGAAGAGTTTTCATTACCGTAAAAATATTTTGTTTAAATCTTTTTTAGACGACCCCATTAATATAATCTTTATATTATAATAACTACTCGTAGTGAATACAAAGTTCATTATGTTTTTAAAATATTTTATACATTTGAATACAAATTATAAAAATATAAAATACATAGTTTTTATTTTTATGTTTTTATTTTTTACATTTGAATCTATATATATAATAGAATTGAGAGAGTTTGATGGTCGGAGCATCAGTTTGAAATAATTTCAAAAATGTCACTCAAATATGACTTGCTCAATTTACCCTTGCCCACGGGTCCGTATAATTTACACAGACCACACAGGTTCGTTTAAATTTACACAGACCATGCGGACCCATACTTCTCAAAAAATTAAAATTTTAAATTTACACAGACCACACGCACCCTGATCATAAGCGTATGGTCCCCGCATTTCCGTGATGATGGGTGGACCGCTAGTATAAGATATATAAATACAAAGTACATGAGTGATATAAAAATTGACGTGTACTTTTTTATTTTTAATATATTAATATAAGGATAATTATAGGAAATCACTGTATCTTTTGGCGGTTTCCATAGAAACACCTCAATGTTTTAACTTTCCACTAAACCACCTCTTTCTTTTCTCCGTTCACTCAGAACCACATTTTTCAATTTTTCAATCCAATTGAATGACATGTTTCCACAAACACGCCTAAGAAAATACATTGGACACGCCGTTCAATTGGACAAAAAGTGAAAATGTGGTTTTGATTGGACGGAGAAGAGAAAGAGATGGTTTAATGGAAAATTGAAACATAGGAGTGTACCTAAAGATACATGTGGTTTCCTATGTATACCCCTTTAATATAGATTTAGAATGTTTTTGAATTTATCTAATTTTTGAAATAAATTTATTTGGCAGAATGTGGTTCTTGACTACAGTTTATAACTTGATGGTAGTTCTAGGAAGTTTTGATAATTTAAAGGTGGTTTGTAGAAAATTTTATAATAGACTTAACCAAATCCTAACAGAAGGTGCGACTTTGAAAATTTTGAACGGGGTAGGTGGTGGTTAGGA
>JAWWMW010034283.1:0-17417 GCA_035048345.1 Echeveria elegans
TAGTGTGATTGTTTAGCGGGATTTTAGATCAGTTTAAGTATTCTAAAGAACAAGGTTCAGTAGGCAGGGTATTGTTAGGTTATTTCAGGTTATTGGTAATATTCGTATTAGAACTGAGTTTTACGTAACTTAGGTATATTTCCGCAATTAGTACAAAGAAATCAACTTAGGGAACTTGAGGTTTAAGTTGAAGAATTGGTCCTGGGAAGTAGTCTAGGCTATCTAGATTGTACAACAGTGGGTATATAATGAGCTACGATCAACTATCAACTATCATCAAGATTTACTCTAATGAAAATCTTGTCCATAAAAAGGTCCACCCAATTTTCGACAGCTTCGACTAAAGCATTAATGACGATGTAAGCGCCCACAAAACTCTCCACATCAATAGCAAAGTATATACTACCTGCTGAACCACACTCAATATATGAGAGCGGAATAACACACCTTCCATTTGCAAATGGAAAAGTAACAAACTTTCATACTTAAGTATGAAGAATCAACAACTTCAACATCTAAGTATGAAGAATAAACAACTTCATCGTATAAAATTCAAAAGAGGGACACACTGATAGTTTTATCAAATCACGTTTCGGGTATATAGTACATATACTTCATTTAGTTCACATAATACTCATACAATTCACTTAGTTAAATTTAAAATTCAAAAGGATTTTTTGTAGTTCAAATGGTTTAGATATGTATATTATAGTTCATATACTTCACTTATTAAATTTATCGTTCAAAATGGTAGTTCACTTAGTAAAATTTAAAGTTCAAAGAGTTTTTCGTAATTCAAATGGTTCACATATTAGTACCATGTGAACTAAATGAAGTATATGAACTATATTATATCTATATAAACTATATATCCGTAACGTGATTTGATAACATTATCAGCATGCCCCCGTTTGAATTTTGTGAGTTTTTAATCTTATAAATCAAGATCCCTTATTTTCGAGATGAACGGCTCAAATTTAAGTCTCACTGTGTCCCCAATTTTGGTGGTTCTCATTGGTTCCCCCATATATTTTTTTAGGGATAAAAATAAAAAGGATCCCCGAACTATCATAACTTTCCAATTTACGATCCAAATTTTATTTTTTCCAATTTAGAGTTCGAACTACCATATTTTTTCAATTTAAGGTCTGAACTATCATGTTTGTCCGATTTAGGGTCCTAACTTGCATAAAAACTAGGGATAAAGACAAAAAGGGTCCGAGAACTACCATATTTTTCATATTTACGGTCTGAACTTTCAATTTTTCCTGAACTACCACCAGTTTTCAAAATAAAAAAACACTTTCAACCCAAAAACTAATTTAACATCATTTATTTTTAAATTTTAATAGTATAAATAAAAACTAAAATATTTGTTTCAAGTTAAATAATTATATTTTAAATACTTGTTTTGAAATTTTAAATGCTTTTTAAAAATTTGTTGTATAATATAGAAATGACAAAATGGGTGCCTGAACTAATCAATTTAATTAATATTTTTTTAAGAAAAAACTCTCACTCGTGTTTCATAAAATATTTAAAATTTATTCCTGCATCATACAGGTACATGACAACCCCTAACTCAAGGCGGATGCATTCAGGGCGACTAGTACTCGAGCCCTTTGGTTTGATGACCAAACACCATTAATTCTCAATTCTAAATAAACTAATCACACAACCAAAGAAACTAACCCCACAACACGTTTTTAAATATTTTAAAAAGACGTGTTAATTTGTATACCCTTTTTGTCTTTATCCCTTTTATTTATTTTGAAAACTGATGGTAGTTCAGGTACCTATTTTAGAAAGTTTGGAAGTTCGTATCGTAAATTTGAAAGTTATGGTAGTTCAGAGACCATTTTTGTCATTATTCTTAGTTTTTATGATAGTTCGGACCATAAATTGGAAAAACATAATAGTTCGGATCCTAAATTGAAAAAATATGGTAGTTCGGAAATTAGAAAATTTGAAAGTTTAGACAGTAATTTAGAAGACCTTTTTTATCAATATCCCTATTTTTTATATAAAAAAGTCATTTATATACTAGTTGCTCACACCAAGTCATTTTGTTTGTGCCATCATACTCTAAGCCCATTGTACATATTTGACTTTCCATTACAGAACTTTTGAGATTTGCGTACAAAACTCCTAGCAAACAAGTAATCTAAAAAAGCGAAAGGTACAAAAATGGCCAACTGAAACGCCCTCCCTTTTCCTAATCAAGTTCACACTTCAATCTTTAGTTTCTTCCTCTAATTAACCATCATACCTTTTGTTAGATGAAAATTGTAGCTTAAAGTTTTGTCTTTCAAGTCACCAAACTGCAACTTTGTTGGGATGGTAGGAATCATCTTCACAAATAAAATCCTTGATGAACAGAAACCTTCGTATCTTGAAATGGAAAGAAGCAAAAGTGAAAGGTAAAATGTTGTATGGTTGGCTGTAAAAATCACTCCTTGCTCCGTGTTCCTCTTTTACTTTCCCTTTACACTTCTTGTTTTTTTTTCTTTTGTTAGTCTTGCTTACATCCCCCTCTTTGATCAAATAGTGTCTCCTGATCTCCATATGATCTAAGCATTAGGACATTGCGGACAAGCGGTATGGTTTTATGTCGCACTCAGGAGATTTAGGTGACCAAAATAGGCCTTTCAACTAAAGAGAGCACGACGCGCAAAAAATGATGCAAGTAAGTGAAAAGTACCGTCAGCTGCATTGTCAAAACATGGTTTCTTCGGAACCCACCACAACGGATACAATGATACGTGTCGCGGCCAGCAGCGTAGAAGATCTAGAAGTTACTGACTTGAGGGAACAACTACAAGCTTGTTTTAGATTGATTACTACACTGGAAAAGGAGGAGCAAGATATGAAACACCAAATGGAAAATCTCAAAGCACAACTAGAAAACTTCAAGAAGGAATAGGTGAAAGTTGTTGCTCCGGTGGCTGAAGAAAAAAATAACTTAGACGCCGAAAGAAGTACTATTTTCACGAAACTAGAGCCAGGGCTAGTTGAACCGGAGGATAATGAAATGAAAAAAAGGAGAATATGGGAAAACGATGATGCCATCAAAACTGCCACCACCTTTGTCGAAAATGCTACTTGTTAAGTCTAAAGCAGTGCGACGAATGCCTGAAGTAATTGAATTTTATCGTTCGCTTACTAGGAAAGACAGTCGCCTAGAGAGCAAAACAAATGGCTCGATCATTTTGGAGACCGGGTTTTCCAAAAATATGATTGGAGAAATCGAGAATCGCTCAACATATCTTATGGCAGTAAGTCATTTACATTTTTTTGTTTTGTTTTCTCAACGCGAAATTATTCTGAGTTATGTCCATTTATGAACAGATTAAGTCTGATGTTGAAACGCAAGGAGAGTTCATCACTTTCTTGACAAAAGAAGTGACCGCAGCCGCATACACTAAAATATCAGACGTGGAAGCTTTTGTAAAATGGCTTGATGGGGAGCTTTCATGCCTAGTTGATGAACGAGCCGTGTTGAGGCATTTCCCATTGTGGCCAGAGCGGAAGGCGGATGCATTGAGAGAAGCCGCTTGCACCTTCCGTGACCTCAGGAACCTGGAATGTGATATTCTTTCATATAAAGATGATCCGCAACAAACCACGAGTCAGTCTTTCAATAAAATACAAGCATTGCAACACAGGCAAGTCTCAAGAACTGCAAATCGATTTTTTTAAAACTAAAACTAAAAAAATTCAAATCATTGATCACCTAATATCAATGTAAATTTGGCAGATTGGAACTCCGCGTAGGAGACATCGAAAGGACGAAAGAAAGCTCAATCAAGAAATACAAGGAGATGCATATTCCATGGGACTGGATGCAAGAAATGGTGATTCAGGTAAACACACCTATCGAATCGGAACTTCCTGAATTTCATTTCACTCTACCGCAAATTGTAATCGTTCTGAGTTTATTATATTTCTACAGTTGAAGCTGAGTTCGATGAAGCTAGCGAAGCACTACATGACCAGAACACTAAAAGAGCTTAAATCAACCCAAAGACAACAAGAAAAGGAAATGTTACTGCAAGGTGTTAGATTTGCATACAGAGTCCACCAGGTAAATGTGGCATTTTGTACAATGTAACAAAAAGTTGTCTATGAGTTTCTACTTATGAACTAACGCTGCTAACAAGTAAATTCTCAGTTTGCAGGTGGTTTTGACGCAGACACGACGAAAGCTTTCGAAGAACTGCAGCAGTTTCAAACTCAGCAGACTTATAAGCGATGACATTAAGTATTCGACAGAAGTATGCATAACATTAGATCAAGGAATGATGTCTGTAACTGTTTAGCTCTTAACGTGAAAAAAAATTTAAAAACAGTGAAGTGTGTATAAATTATATAGCTTGAAGAACTTTATTGATAGAGTCAGATACGAATTATTCTGGAAAAAATTGATGTTCCGAAATGGTTAAGTAAAAATAGATCTATAGGGAAGCTAGTGTCTGAATATCATATGGTGAAGCATCAGATGGGTTCTTAGCAGTGTAGTATCTGGCAGCCATAGCTTGATTGACAGCCTCGGTTGTGTGAATGTTGTCAAAAAACAAAGCTTTTGCTCTGTTGGGGCAGATTGCAGAATCGCCGCTCTTACATGTAACTTGGCTCACTGTATCGATATGTTGGCAGCAAGATGTGATAGCTGAAAGTGGCACTGATGGAGGCAAATTTATCATAAAAATGAATGAGTACGAAGTTGTTTTAATCATTTAAAGGGTGATGAGTTCGTTGTAATGTATTTTACCTGCAGGTCCATCAGAAGAAATTCCGGTGGTGTTCAGATAAGTGAGTGTGGTCTCAGGTAGATCTATTGACAGAGAGTTTATAGACGCCTTGAGTGCGTCGTTGAACAGATCAACTGCATTGTTCAAATTAGTAGCGTTTTGTACCCCAGGCCATTGAAGTAGCTCATAAGGAGTGAATCCAATATGTCCAACTCCAACAAAAGCCATCTTTCTGGCTCCCATGTCATATAAACTCTACACAACAAATCCAAAATCAGCAAATATACTGTTTGTATCAAAATGTCAGTTTTAAGATAATGAGAAATTGACCTTTACGAGGCGGTTGTGTTCGGCAACAAGCAAGTCAGCAAAGGCCGCTGGGGTGTATTGCGCATTGGAGTCGTAAGATTGCGGCATGAAGTAGTTGTTGACGTAGTCATTGCTCCCGATTCCGATTGTGTATATGCATTTGTTGAGAAGACTGGTTACGTCTTTCTTAGTGAGTTTCAGTTTGACAGGCAGTTGGTTGACGATCCTCTGATGCACCGCTACTTGCTTTCCAAGCGATATCCTGTCACCCTGCAAGCACAAATTTTGCATCAGACCTTGATCAGAGTAATTTAAATTAACCAAGCTTAAAGTGAAGTGTATATATGCACATTAGTTTTGCCGGTGTCGTCGAGGATTCCAGCTGCACCGGAGGCATAGTTGACACCGATGAAGTTTCCAACAGCAGCATTGGCAATCGACGGGACGAGGGAAGTGAAACCAAGTGACTGAGCTGCAATGATGCACACAGAAAGAAGAGTCGTCAAAACATATCAACATTAAACAATTTATGCAACAAGCTGTGAGTTGAATATCTTACCGATGAAGTCTGCGTAAGTTCGGCCATTCGTAAACCTCCCTGTAGGATTAGCACCACCAGGGAAGTCTACTCCATAAGGTGCATAGTTGGCCTTAGCGATAGTTTTAAGATTGTTATTGTTGCCAGGGTCGGCTAAAGAATCCCCGAAAACAAAATAGCATGGCACTTGAGGGTCCGCAGCAAGTGCAACAACGGACAGAAGACAAGTCAGGGACAAGCAGAAGACGGCAATTGCAAGAACATTCTTCATGGCCATGTCGGATGCTTTGAGTTTCTGTCTTCCTGCAGTGGGTTTGTATGCTATTTATTTGAATTTACTTCCTAATTAAACCACCCTAAAATATATAGTAATTTCCTTACAAAAAGTATATGTATTCGTAGATATTACCAATTTACAATTAACAAATTTGGAAATGTGTTATTCGGTTAATTAATTTGTGACTTTTTTAAGATGTACAAAATATTTTGTGGCTTAATTAATGGCATACTGACTGTAATATACCTTGATTTTCAGAATCATAATTTGCTCAAAATATTTGCATATTCACTTACTAAATTATATCGCAAGAAACTTTATGTATTTATTTGCTAAATTACATTTTCCATATTAAATTCATTCCGACAGCATCCGAAAATAGAATTTTTAAAAAAGGTGTTACGTATTTATGTCATGAGCATACAAAATTTGTCGGATGTTTTGAGCCATTTGACATCGTCCGTGGACGTGGCATTAGGGGTTATATCAGACTCATGGTTTGAGACATCCTTGACATCCCCGTTGCTGTCATTTTCTTCTACAAGGCTATGATGAGGATACTTGGGATTCGTAGTTCCATCGCCTTGCTTGTTCTTTACTGTGTTGTGCCACTTCTTTATGGCTTTCGTGGTTTGTTCGTCGAATATCGATTTCTTCATTTGTGAACCCATCTGCAAGGCGCGGATTAACGTCATTCAAATTATGAAACTGCGACAAAAATTCTCATCATTTTACACTTCTTTTAGGATGTTTTATTGTAAGAAGTTATATTTTGCAAATAAGTATTCTGTAGATTTGAAATTTCTTGAGGTGCAAGTAATCATTTGAGCCATTTCAAAAAAAAAAAAAAAGGTACTATTGAGGCGTGGTATGCACCTTCGAGGGATGGCGAACCTGAACGACTGGTGCATACAATGGGAGTGTAATGTAGATGCAAAGCAACATTGCTGCAACCCATCCTAAAAACTACTTTGATGTGTGCCACATGACACTTTTGATGGCTAAGATTTGACTCTTAATTTTTTTTTATTGATATAATTAAATAAATATAGCATAGGGGTTGATAACACGTCGATGAGGGTTGCAAACTTAAATTTGTAAGACCTACTTAAGCACTAGCAAGTGGCAAGCATGATCGAACCAAAAGGAGAGTTACTAGTCTAGAATTCTACTGAAAAGGCTATAACTGAAAGGGGTTTTTCAGATGTTTGTTTTGATGATGTACGTGAAAGCTAGAGTTTAACATTGCAGAGAATTTCAGTCCAGGGAATCGTATCGCAACTAGTAATCATCGACCAAACATATATTAAATCAGTGAATTAGATTAGTTGTTCCCGCTAGAGATACAACTTACGTACAACCGCTAAGGTAATACACTAATTGTTCTAATCAGACAAGCTTGTTAGGTTAATGCCTAATTTATAAGTTCGATAAACTATTAACCGCTAAGTTATCAAATAGATATAACGATTATAAGATTAACCTATCGCAATACATCTACCGCTAAGTTTCGTTATTGCGATAAATTATTCTAATATCATGTAACAACTTCAATCAAATTTCGCTTTTAGGCTACACTATATTGATAATTGAATCACACAATTCATGCAAGAACAGGAATAATTCACTAGATAAAATATACATTTATAGGTCTCATCCAAATATGTTGCAACAAATCCCAAAACTTATTAGGGTTAGTTACACATTGTAGACTTGAAACTAAATAAAATAGGATAGTAGAGAATTAATGAGAATGATGAAGAAAAAGTGTTGAAGCGAAGAACGAAAATTGTGGCGTCATCTGATGATCTCCTCTGATGCTCTAAATTTGCCAAGCAAAGCCAACCCCATAATCCTAGGCATACTACATACATATATATATATATATATATGAGTGAAATATGAGTATTTTTAGAAACAAACACGTTGATGTTGTTATCCAAGCACGGACGCGAATTCTTGCGAATTTATGCACGGGATCCTTATGAATTTTGTAATAAATCAATAGATTCCGTGTAAGAAAATAGGGGTATCCGCGTAGTCTTCTGTAACTGGATCCGCTTCTATCATATTCTCTCCTAGTGATTGCATCTTGAGTGACGTCTAAAAAGTTTCAATTAGAGATAAAGCTCCAATGTGGCCATGATACATTTACGACACGAAACATTACGAAGAAATAATTTTTCTTACACAAAATATAATAAATGATGAATAAACGATCAGATGGAACATATAAATACGCTCCATCAGAGGTGTCAATTTGCATATCTCGTTAGATGTCATCATCTTCTTATTGTGAATCATCTCTTTTTTACGAAACCGCTAAGAGAAGATGGAGGAAGTGTTGAATCAAGCAACGAGGGAATTGTAGAGTTTATAATCATCACAAGAAAGTGGGATGTTGCAACGTCTAGTTTAGATTTTAAAAATTAAGGGAAGGGTAAGAGATGTGTTTTTAGCCGTGTGTTTAGGGTTTTTCGTTTTTGGGTTTGGGATTTAGGGCTAATTGAGCTTAAGTCGGATGAAACGATTGAAGCGATTAGAGTTAGTGAAGAGAGGAGATAGTAGGAGTTGATTAGAATTAAAGAGGTTAGAGGAGGAATTGTGTGTTTGGTGCGATTTTTATGTAGAGCATGGGGTTGATGAGGATTGAGGAGATGTGGAGGAATGTGTTGAGAGACTGTGTCATTGCGTTGGGTTTAGAAGATTGAAGAAAGTGGTGGATGAAATCAAAATGAAGGGTGAGACACCTGATATGGGGTGTGTTTCAAAATAATTTTTACATTCAAAAGGTTATATTCATCCATTAAAATATAACATTCTTCAATATAAATTTAACATTTCTTATTCAAAATGTAATATTCATCAATCAAAAATGTAATATTCAAAGAAGAAGAACCATCATCAAACAAATATGTCTCAATCAATAACTATTGTTGTTCATTTAAAGTTAAATAGGATTTAGGGCTGAGTACAATTTGTATATTATTATTGTGTGAATTGTTCTTATTCGGAGTGATTATGTGCTTGATAGCTAACAATCACCGCATAGTAAATTGGCTGTTGCATTATCCTCCTTTTAGAATTCAAGGATAAGGGCATCATATAGTTTCTCTCTTCGCATCCCTATCCGCAAATTTCTAATATCCGATAATCGCTCAACCGCTAACTATACGTGGAGTCGTTTGCCGAAGGACATTATCGGAAGTAAATGTGGCCATGGAAGTAACCGATAATAGATAGATATTCTTTAAGCAATAATTAATATTCAACAATTAAAATTCAATAATCCTCAATTAAAATATAATATTTCATCACTTTAAAATTAATATTTATCCATCAAAAATTTAATATTATGCATCCTTTCTCCATGGCGGTAATGTCAAAGTGTACTGCTCAAGTATTTCCTTCTTCTTAAAGTGTGGAGAACTAATCGCGAGCTTCTCTTCGAACTCAGCCCGGTGAGTTCCAAGTTCTATCTGATACGGTCCTCAGCTGCTAAGTATGAAGCGTGTGAGGCCTTGTTGGTTAAAACTCTGAATAAGGATTTTGATGACACGGTTTTCTGAAGGGAGAAAATCGTAAAAAATGATGAACCTATAGTTTTCTCAACTTCAAGCGGTCATCAATGGCAAGTCACTTTACCATAACCGCATATTTCAAACGGCACTGGCAAAAATGCTTTGCAGTTCCATTCCCATAATCCAATCAGGCTAGATGAAGTTCAGTCTGTCTCAGGCATGAAACAAAGTAAAGGAAATCCTGCTTGAAATTGTTGAGGAAGTTAAAGCACCAGCAACACTTGCTGCAGTAAGCTTCTCTCATGTCATCCATCTTAATACTTAAAAAGAAGAAGCAAATTGATCTCATAACTGTAAGTAAATGTATCGACAGATCGATCGCAGGCCTGATATTTGGAGTTAAATGTCTGAAGAATCTAATTATCGGAGATGATGCACCTCTTCAACGTAATCCAAGGCTCGATCGAGTTGCTTGGGTATGTAACATTTGTTAGAACTATTACAATATTTAGACAGAAACGTGCATAATTAAATTATTCGAACATCGAAATTGAATTCATCAAACAGAGAAAATTAAGAACAGAGAAAAGACAGTGATACAAAACCGGTTTAGAATGGGGTGGTTGAGGCTTGCTACGCAATCTCCTTACAGTCTGATTGCCCCCCGTTGGTGCTGATTTTCATGGACAACGACTTCCCAGATATAACAACCTGACCTTCAGTCACTCGCACCAAAGTAAAGAAGGCGAAAATCAGACTCCCTTCGACTATCACCTCCGGAAAAAAAAAAAAAAACCAAAGAAGAGGAAGGAATTGTTGTGAGTTATTTTCCGTTACTATTTTCATGAAGGCGTGACCTTCATTATATACTGGCACTCACGTAACCCATTACACCCATGAGGCTCTGTCTCCTCAAAAGCAGGAAACAGTTATCTACTTACTTGGTCGTACAAAAAAGAACGTGATGAGAAGATAGAGTTGAACATGTCTATCTTTATCTCATAAACAAAACTACGTCGTTTTGTTTCATGTCAAACTCTAACTCAAAACTACATCGTTTTACGTTAGTAGATGTTCAATTAATTTGTCATAAAACTAAGTCGTTTTGAACTTGAACAATCTTTTCTTCACACAACTTTCCAACAACATTCCTTGCATTACTCTGATACTAGGAGGAAATCTGACCCGCTGTAATCATCACTCATTCCATCCCTTGGACGTTTCAGGATTTGAACGAATCATAAATCACCGAGGCAACAATTTTCCTGTTTCTGAGCAGGAGGGAGGACTTCCAAACTGAAAAGTGCCAGTGATTACTGGTGTGGTGGTTGTGAAATATGTTATGCTTCTTGTCATCGGTTTATATGTAGTTCAAACGGCCGAATCTTTTTGCCTCCTTCCTTCCGTTCCTTTGTTTCATTATGTCCTGTTGTTGCAGTTTACTATGCCTCCGGGCATGAACATTGCCATTTTTCTGATATCTCCAACCAAGTTCCGATAATATTTAGGATAACCTTGATTTCTGATTTTGTGTTTGTAATCAAGGAAGGATGACTCAACTGGTTGACGTGGGTCAAGCAGAATGCTCAGTGCTCTTCATCTGGACTTCTGTTGTCGCTACCTTTGCACTTGCCGTCTGGTCTACAGTTTATATGTGGTTTTGTCATAGTGCAAGCTGACGATGTCATCCCCTTGCCGCATCTGCTTCTCCAACAACTGCTGTAGTTGGCTAGAGATCAAGCTCCTATTGAATCCAGAAAGGCATATGTAATAATTACGATAAGAAGTCTAATTTTTACACAGCACAAGAGGCTCACTGCTCACACCATGATATATTATATTAAGTAACGTTCTTACAAACTGTTAGTCACAAGTAGATGAATAAATGTATATGGCATGTTGTCTCATGTTGTTGGTCTTGAAACAACGATTGCGATGTAAAAAAGGACGATACACCAAAACACCCAAACAAATAAGCTTACTTTGGCGACTTTTCAGTTTCCAGATAAGTTACTTGATGAGAGACATAGCTGACGAGAATGACCACTGGGCTCACAGTATCCTATAAGGACGATTTGCAGAGCTCGACTGATCCTTTTTCGACTTTCTCCAAGTTGCTTTGCTGGTAGCAATTTCTTGGAATGGATTTGTCCCATCATATGAATATTTAGCTGATTTCACTTTCTTCCTCTTCCCACGGTCATACTCCTCATCCCTGCAGAAGTTGAGAAACAGAGCTATTTTAATATACCAACTACGTTACTCGAGCAACAATGCTCAGTAGTTATTATTTTCGAATCGATTTGAAGCCATGCTCGCAAGAGTCGCGAATTTCCCAGTTTCCATCACTTTAGTTATTCTTTTCCGTTTTCCACTCACTCATATTTGAAGGGTGATATTTTACTGACTGATCAACGAAACTGATTGCAACGAATTAGCCTATATGCTCGAGCCTTGACTTGTGCACCTAAAAAACAGCTATTTAAACAATATCATCAATATGATATAAATGGAAAGCAACATACCACTCATCAGGTACATAACCAATTCTGGTACTTCCGCCTGTCACAGATACCAATTCTTCAGTTGAAGCTAATGTCCCATCCCAGCGTGCCACTATTAAAAGAGGAAATGTGTTTATCATTATAATGCAGTAAAAAGAGCATCCCGCACTACAAAACAAATGCCATCAAATACACTGATAATCTGTCAGATTTTATCACATAATACTCATTTGTGACATTTTATCAATGGAACAGTAAATTATAAAATGCGGCACAAAAAAAGTAATGAACTATGAATGCACAAGCTACACAAGTTATACAAGTAAAATACTCACCTATTGGTTCCTCTAGACCTCTCTTTAAACCATTCTGTGATGCAGATACTTTCCCAGCGCTCGAGTTAACACAATGCTTAGCATCATTGCCATGAATTTTGTTACTTGATCCACATTTCACTGGTTCACTAGCAGCAAGCATTGCATCAACAGGATTAGCTTTAGGTTTGCATTCACCGTTTACTGTGTTGGATGGAGTATTTCTAGAATGTAACTCTTTCTTCACAGGATCGATTATTTTCTCTTTTGAAGATGACTGCTCCTCCTTCCTTTGTCTGGAATTACTAGCAACTAGAACTGATTCTGACGTAGATACCGCGTTCTCCAAAATTATCTGTGAAAATCTCTGCTTCTTGAAAACAGACCGTCTTTTTTGTGTATGTTTCATCTTAAGGAATCTTCTAGATGACCCACACATCACATTGGTACTAAGTCGCAGAGTAACAACTACTGGCTTCAAGATTCTATTATTAGGCTTTAACATGTTATTGCATTCAAGTACTTTCATTTGTCCATTTGCGTCGCTAGAAATTGGCAAATTAGATGGCAACTCCGCAGTTGGGGTTGTGCCATCCTTGATAGCTGGATTCTCCACGGTGGAATCAGAAGTCACACTCTTACCCAAGGAACATCCATCATCAAGCTGCAAAAGGAAAATATATAATAAATAGAGATGGCAACGAAAGCTAAAGTCTTACAATTCAAGCGTTATGAAATACGAATCACATTCAACATCCATAAACTTAGCTACTAGAATTAGGGAATCCACATAAAATTACTACAACATAAATGTTGATCATTTAAATATAGTTGAAGCAATATTTTTGCCAAGAAGAAAACAGTGCAGTTTGATTATTGGTAATATCATTAAAGTTGGTTACTGGATTTAAGAGACACAACAGAAAGTAAGTAAACAAACAACATACTATACTTACAGTTTGCGGACGGTTTTCAGGCATAGCTGCATTTTTGTTCTCAGAATACTGAACAATACTAAAACTCGGCGGGATGTCGGCTGATACAAATGCATCTTTCTTGAGACTATTTTCTGTGCTTGATGTTAGTGTACCATTTCCAAGAGAGCCTGCAGAGTTACTACAGGGCTTTGTTGGCGGCTGTGATTCGATAACATCAACGCAGTTGGAAATATTAGTTCCATTTGGCAATGGTGCCCCATTTAAATTTGAGGGAGTTGTCTTCAGAGCAGGGTTTGCTGGTATTGAGCCATTAACGCCAAATTTCTCGTCCATTGGCGTCTCTTTTTTCAAATTGATGTCAAATTTTGTTGCATTATCGGAACGTTCTCCACCAACATGTTTTTCTAACGACCCCTTCTTGGGACTCTTCATAGCAGCAGGGTTTGCTAGTGTTGAACCATCAATGCCAGATTTCTCCTCACTCTTCGTATCCTTTTTCAAATTGATGTCAACTTTTGCTGCATTATCAAAACGTTCTCCACCTACATGTTTTTCTAAAGACCCATTTTGTCCCACACCTTTTAAGCCTTTGGTTAAATTCAGAAGTAAATTATTTTCCTGTGAACTCACCCTCTCATTCAGAATTATATTACCAGGCTTCTTATGGGGATAAATTTTCCTGTCTCTCACATAGAACAGCATGTAGGCCTTCTGATCCAAAATGGTCCTCTCATTGACTTGGACTACCTATTAATGAATGGCCGAAAAAGATCAACAGATCATGGAGAAGATAGGATTCAGAAAGAAACAAAAAAGCCTGATGCTCAAATTATACTGCAATTATACCACCCTAGACAACAGATTCACTAGATTCTGTAATACTAGTGGAGATATAGTGGAAAGAATATCAAGAGATTGTGTTGAAATTAGCAAGAAATAGCAAAGTTATGTGAACAGACAAACATAAGAGAAAAATCAAGTCAACTGCATACCCGATTGTCATCAAGTGAGTACCACATTCCTGTTGATGTACGTACAAAACAGTAATAGTGACCGGATCGGGTGCTCCAACCAGCATGGACTAAAACCCCGTACAGGGTGTACATCAAGCTTCCCTCCTAAAACCAAGTGCGGATATTACCATAATTATTGGCTATCATCAACAAAGGATGTCTTTAATAATCAAGCTGATCCCTATATGAATTTACAATGGACAAATGATTGCAATTAAATAGGTAGGTTTCAGCAGTCAGCACATAAAATTCTTTTACATTATCTGCAATGTATCGGTTATTTGAGGCAAATAAAACTCCGAGCTACACAGTAGTTCGTGGCATCTACGAGTAAAAATAAAAAACGAACCACTTGCAAAGAGAAATGTCATGAAATCAAACTGAAGAAAAAAATGAATTATGTGCTGGGAAAAGCATGCTACCACAGTGGCTACCAAGGCATTAGCTAGTAAAGATTGACTCCATCGCACTATGCAGACCAATACACTATGTTGCCAAAGTTTAACAAGAAATCAACTCAAAAGCATCACCTGTTCGTTCACAGACTTTCTTCATTGCACCACTGCACAATATTATAAGCCGATATGTACTAATTTCAACGTGCAATTCTACACATTCACCCAATTAAATATAAATTTCAAAAATGTAATCGAGTACTCACATGAGAGCCACTGACAAATGGCTTCAGGTCCAGTTTCGGACCGAATGCAACTTTCTTATCAATTTTCTGCCTGGGATCATGTGCACTAAATCGCTTCAAATGGATTGTTAAAACATATGGAGCTTTATGAACTGTCAGCTGTTTGACTGCCCTAACTTTTTGTTTGCACTGCTGGCACTGGTACTGCTTGGCCCCATCATCTAATTGCTCTTTGGCAGTGAAATGTCCCAGTGCCTTAAGCAAATTATCAGCTTTGGCAATTTCAAGACTTAAATCGAGAAATGGATCATACTTGTTTGAGCAATAGGAGCATTGCAAGCATCGAACCTAAACAAGGTAACAACTGATTACCTGGGGTCGTATATAAGAACCAAAATGTTATACGGAATTTGTTCCCATTTTATCTCTTTTTCCGTAAAGAACTTTTGGGATATTTGTGATCACCATTTCTATTACTTTTCACGACGGCTACCTGACTCTGGAGGCGACCGCCAAAAATTTTATGCACCAAACTCTTCTCATAGGCACTGGGAGATTCGCTTGGCACGCCTTTAGGCAGGCAACATTTATGCATCGACTCTAACAACTGTACCATATACTCATGTGCGTCCTCTTGCCTTGCGTTGCGGAACGTCCTAGATATACCTAGAAAAAACTGTCAAGGATTACATTCTTCGGCATTTTTGAAGAGGCCTGAAAAATAATAACTATTATGACAGAAACCTAATATGATCTCAGGTTCAGTTCGTACTTCTGCATATACAGAACAAGTATTATGAGAGAAATATCACGAGAATGAGCAACTGTACAGCTAAATGAAAGGATACATCTCAAGTTTGAAACAAGGTCCTTGGGGGCTAGGCTTCTCCCAGTTGCATGCAAAGCACGGCTGACATGTTTTTGGATTGCACATAGAGCACAAAATCCAGCTATTTGACCTATCTCAATTGGAAAAAGAATTGCAGGTCAACAATAAATACCTGAATACCCTCTCAATTCCAGACAGCAACAGAAATAACTAAATGCATTACAAAGAAAAGTTAAATCTAAACAACATGAGAGCTGTTTTCATAAAGGTGATTACTTACTACAGTTAATTGTTAGATTACACATCAAGCTTGCATAAAATTTACACAATGGATACAAATGTCATGATTCAATGAAGCCACCAACTGAGCATGAATACAACAATTAAAACAAATATTAAGAAATGCTTGTCAGTTACTGCTTTCTCGGAAGTCTTGCAGCGCCAAATTAAATAAACTTTGCGTAGTATACCAACACAGCCAACAAAGTTATCGACAAACGCGGAAAACGATTCAAATGCGCCCAAATCCGAGTACAAAAGAAATCCCTACAACTGTATATTCCAAAATTGCATACTTTCAAAAACATAACAGACAAACCTCCTAACAATCACTACAGAACCAAAGTTACTTACAAGAACTTTGATGTCGCCCGCTCTGTAAATACGCAACCAACGGCTCAGTGTAAGTCAAGCACTGCAAAACTGAGTTAAGAAAACACGTATTCCCAAGATTTTCCAATCCCGCACCCTGCAAATTTCAACAAACAAATTCTCACTATCCGCAAGGCACAAGTTGGGGCACATACACACACAACAATTGTGAAAATGTAACATCATTATCCTCCAGAAACTCACAATTCGTTTAAAAGTGATACCAAAACTCAGCTCAGGATCATCAAAAAACCCACGCTTCCCTAACGTCACTCCCTCACTTCTCTCCACAACCATCTGCGTTCCAGACTTAACTTCTCCAACAAGATTTCCATTCACAACAGTCGGATTCAAAGTCTCCAGCTGAAACTTACTATCGAAATTAACAACACCAGAGTAGGGCTTTCTAGCTAAATGAAAATCGATCTTCCTATCGAATAACGAGCCGCTTCCGATCTGTGATTGGCGAGTTGAATCCCCATTTTGTAGCGTCGGAGTGTCCATCATAAACAATCGACGACGGAAGTCGGCGATGAGTTGTGATTTTTGACGGAAGAGGAGGACTTGGGATCTGAGGTGTTAAGTGTGTAGCCACTGTACGAGACGCTATAAAACCCTACAGGAGAGATGATTCTTTGGAGGTTCACGGTAGCTTATTATGCGTCGCGTCGCGTCGCACGTGATGGAAATCGTGTTTACGTTTGGTCAAACCTATTATGGTGTTACTAGTTGCTCTCCCGTCGTTCGGACGAATTTTTTTTTGGTGTCTTCATTCGATTTGATTAAAATTTACAATGTTTTTCGCTCCATTTATAATTTTCAATTTTCAATTCTTAATTTTATATTTTTTTTGAAATCTACCTGATCAAATACAGCCAAATACGATCAGTTAATCAAATACAGTCAAATATGGATGAATAGTGATGTATGGCATGTAGTGTAAATAAAAAGAGTGGAAATGACATTTTAGTCAAAGTCTTATTGCAATTGGGTCTTTGGTGGGAAAAATAAGGAAATTAGTGAGGGAAAGTGAGTGGTTGGTAAATGTATGGTGGTAGCTAGTTGCACTCCCGTCGTCCCGACGAAAATTTTTCGGTGTCTTCATTCGATTTAATTAAGTTTTACAACGTTT